>JARKHS020027472.1:0-167909 GCA_030143305.2 Amblyomma americanum | reverse complement strand
AGCGCGAGCTGCCCAGACAGGCGGCTTCGTTTTCGGACTGTCCTCGCCGTGGGCAAGGCGTCGTGGCGACGTCATTGCGTTCGCCCCGCCGAGGGCGGACGCGTATATGGCGTGCTATACGCCTTCGCTCCGCAACACGCAACCGTGCAATGCCGCATAATCGACGGTGCAAATCGGAACGCCGAAGCGACCCTGCTATCGGCACAGCCGACCTTCACAGATCGGTCGGATAGGGCTTCGTGCGCACAGGGGTGAAATTCTACACGATAAAAACGTGAGAAACGTCGACGAGTTGAGATAAACACGATTCAAGGACGGCCATATAACAGCATCGAAGTCTGGGCTTCGCAGGGGCACTTCGCCTGATAGACAACGAACAGATAAGTCTGTTAAGTGAGCGAGATAAGCAACTACGAATACTCTTGTCATGTTTTTTTTTTTTTGTTCGTTGCGACACGTGCTGACTTGGGAAATCAAACATCGCCGCTCCACAGTTGCAGTAATTGTCGTAGCTTCAGTTTGCAATTTGTTTCTTGGCTATCATATTCCTAGCGTGTTTGCCGAATTACTAACTGCCCTTCCATACAAATCCGTCGCAAAATCGGACGTACAATAAAGACACGTTCACGCGTGCGATCTGTTCAGAAGTGAAATGTGCACTGTGAATGGGCGTTGCAACGCGTTCCCGCGAATGCACGCAAGGGAGTTCGCAATACGCAGAACTCGTGAACCCTGTCCACAGCGTCGCCTTATAAAACAAAATGTTTAAGACCTCCAAATTCTCCTTCTAAATGGCCGAGCGCCTAAGAATGTATTCCCGTCAAAGGTGTATTCCGCTTAGCACGAACGCGAGTAACGTTCAAAAGGGAGTCTAAGCTTTCAATTGATTTGGCGGGTTAAAGCGCTACTTTCAGAAAGCGGAGGCATAGACCTCTTTCGGAAATGCAGGAGGTTAGCTCGTTCGGCATCCGTGTCTCTTCGGCAAGCAAACTGCATTAGAGGGGCTCTGAAAGTTGCGGTATGCCTGGGATGTGAAAGGGCGCCGCTCCACAAATATCTTCCAGCAAGATTCTTTTTTAAATGTGTTTGTTAGAAGCCGAGTCAAAATTTGAATGTCAGCGTTTTCGCGCCTTTCCCTCTCCTCTCGTCGCTTCTTGCACGCTGAAAGGTCGGCGCTCCTCCGCCGGCCCCACCCACTCGGCCCCACTGCTCGCTGCCGACGCGCGCGAGAATTTCCCGGGTGGGCGGAGCTTCCTGATCCGCCGGAGCGACGCGGCTAGCTCGCCGCGGCCATGCATGACAGCTGCGTGACGTCTGAAAGAATCGAACCAATAGCCATCTATAACCGGCACACGCAGGAGCGTGAAAATGAGGAGAACACGAGTATGAAGAAGTCGTCGGAAAGGGATTTTCTTGCCCACGATTGTGGTATCTCTGCTGCGTGTGTGTGTGTGTGGGGGGGGGGGGGGGGGGGGGGGGGGGGGGAAGGGTTGTAGAGGGTTTAACGTCCCAAACTGACTCAGGCTATGAGGGACGCCGTATAGTGGAAGGCTGCGGATAATTTTCTACCACCTGGGGTTCTTTAACGCGCACTGACATCGGAAAGCACACGGGCCTCGAGCATTTCGCCTCCATCGAAATGCCACCGCCGCGGCTGGGATCGAACCCGCGTCTTTCGGGTCACAGTAGCCGAGCACCATAGCCACTGCGCCGCCGCGTTGCGGCTCTCCTGCGTGTAGAAGAGCATTATTTGACTCGGCTGTTCATGACAACACAATGTAGTGACGCAGCGAGTTTACTCTGCTCAGAAGGTGTTTGAGGGCCCTTTTAACAGCCGTTGTGAAGTTGCAATGTGCGAAGGTGGCAATAGTGACTAGTGAAGAACCGTACCGTTCGCAGAGGCCTGCGCTACATCAAATGCTCTCTTCGGCTTTTTCGGTGCAAAACTTTTACACTATCAAACATGATTCGGAGGGGCAAATTAAAGGCATTGGTATATTGTACGGGTTACTAATACGCCTGCGAGCTGTTTGACCACTGAGGACGGATGATTTTTTCCCACTGTGCTCCCGTGATTCTTCTCTGATTCCAGCTAGGATGCACACAAGCAGTACTCGCATTATCACCACGTAAATGAACTGGTCTATACGCGTGGTGGGCGCTTATACGAGTGGTGACAGACGACTGTCAGGTCAGAGAACTGTGCCACAAAGGGTCCACCTCAATCCAGTAACGCTTCGCTATGGCGGAGTAATTGCCGGCAGCAACCCGCAAGGCTAGACCCACCTGCAGCTTACAACAATCTCAACCTATAGGAAACAACGCCTCATCCGATTCACAAGAACACAAATTTCGCATCGCGCGGCGACCGCTGGTAACTACCAGAGGCCACTACAGTGAGAGGCTGCTGAATTCAGTAACGAAGAACGAGGCCACGCAACGAAAGCGTGAAGTAACACACACGGGGCGTCGACCGCGAAGGCGTAGCGAAAACGGAACGCGGCGCGCTGCATACGCGCGGAGAAGACGGCAAGGCGACCTTCGTTTGTCTAGAATGCTCCGCTTCGCCCTCAATGACAAGTGCCTGCGGCAGGCCCGTGAGCTGACGTCATTCCCCCACGCCGACTTTCGCCTAATCGGTGTCAGCCACGCCAAAAGCCGGCAGCTAGCAGCGCCTTGGACCTCGAAGGAAGAGGCCCACTGCCGCGACGCAAACGACAGGATGCCACGCGCAAGGTTAGGGATGGCCCGTTAAGACTGGGCTCGCAGAGATTTCAGAAATATTACAGAGTGGCCCGCTGCGCAGTGCCGAAGGCAAGCTGCTTTTCCGGCCTGCTGAGCGCACGCGAGACTCTGCCGCGGGGCAGCTTGGGCGCGCTCGCCTCGCCGCGCCCGGATGCCCTCCCCCGGTCGGCGAGGCGATGCGGAACGAAGCCGAATCGGAGCCGAGTCCTCCGCGCGCCCAAAAATCGCGTGATTTCGACTCGTGTCCGACACCCGGCGTGCGATTCTTGTCTCCCAGTGAATAATATACTCTCGCGGCAGCCTTGAACACAGGGCCGCAGATCGGACCAGTGACGACAGCCGAACAGGACTGAATGTGATTGGCCGGATACGGGCCACGCGTTGCGTACTACGCTCTCAAATCTCGCCCGATCTCGCCTCAGTGCTTCTGTTCCAAGGCCTGCAGCCAGCGATTAGATTTGCTTTCCGGCGTGTACTTCTCGAGCCGTAGATCAGGGGGGCCCGAAGGAGAGCTTGCCTTGTTTACGTCCCGTTCGCTTCCTTGTGCTACTCTCACAGTCGGAGGGCATTAGGAAGGGGATTAGGACGGAGCACAACATCGCGCAAAACAAAGCGCGAGCGAACGCGATATAATCTCGCTAGCTACTGCGCCTATAGAAGAGGCGGATTATTCTAAATGAAAATGAGTTCTCACAGAAGGTGATTCTGGCTCAAACTAAGTGCGAAATATTGCCAGGAAGTTCTTGTACTACATTCTTAACAGAAATTTACTGCAGTCAAATAACGAAGCCGTTGCGAAGGGTCGCATGCTGGTACTGCAAATTCATAGCACAACGCTAGAAGACATTTTTATGCGTATACGGTGCAAAACACACTTGTGAGTCAGCTGCTTATATAGGAGAAAATTATGCTGACACAGTTATTCTAACGATACAACTTATACGTGGCTAGGATCCTATACCGAACAAGCAGATCCGCCATCTCAAGACGTAAATTGTTCTAAAAGCAACAGGTTTAAAGGGATCCTGAAGAGAATTTAGGCAAATCTACCGTTCCTTTGCTTCTGGCTTCCCGCTCGGCACGTGTCGGCACGTGCAGCCTAGGGCACGCTCCATGCTCGTGCTTGCCCCTGCCTGAGCAGTGCGTGGAATGCGAGAGGCGCTTGTAAAAGGAGTTGCGCTGTGGCGTTCTTACAGTGCGTGCTCTTTGTCGCAGCAATCACAGCGAAGCCCAACACAGCCATCTGCTTGTCTTCGAACGCGCTAGGCTTCGGTATACGTCGGCCTTCAAGAGACTTGAGCCTGTGGAAAAGCGACAAACATTTTCGGGGCCGCACTGCAGAAGTGACCGAGGATATGACTGGCGTTCTCTACAGTCGATGTTCAGTAAGAGTGTACTCGGAACGACATTTACATTGTTACAAATTGGCCCAGGCCACTTCTCCTTCAGAGCAGTTTCCTTTTTGGGGAACAATTTCGGCTTATCTTCTCCGTATCAGATACAATAAAAATCGCGGTGCTTCGTTGGCTGCGCGTACCAAGCCGAATGCTGTTCGAACGAAAACTATCATTTTGGTTTGCTGTATCGCTTCGTCGCGTTTACTTTGAGCAAGACGCTATCCGAAAACCAACTCCGCCCCCAAAAGTAGAAAATAAAGAGGAGATTTCATTTCAGACGTGGAATCTCCATCATCATTAAAATCATTATTGTTCATGACCCTTCAGTCTGCTCCACGTTCGAACATGCCGCACCACTTTGGGACCCGTCTCGTAGCAATTTAATGTCCCCATCATACGGGCTGTTTGGTGGAGAGCGACTCAATGGAGGTTCGCGAATGGCCATTGGAATCTCGAGGGGCCCTAGATAACAGCCCCCCACTCGACCCACGTTAAAAAAAAAAACAAGATAAAAATTGAAATAAGCAAAGAATATCACTTCGTTGTACTTAAAAATTTTCAAACTGCGTCAACTTGTTCGAAAGGTGCGACAACTTGTTCAAAAGTGGTTTGCTTTTAATCAGTACTAAATATGACAGCTCTGCAGAGTGTCAGATTATCACAACGTGGCACCATTTATGCATTTATGTTTAATTAAACGCATTTAGGTATGCAGTGTTTTTTTTAAATGTTATGTGCACTATGCTTTGAGATATAGGTCTGTTCGTCGTGTACAGTCTTTGCCAAAAGTAAGCAGGCTGTGTGGTTTGCTTCTCCCTCATATAGCGGAGCTCCTACGGCTTCCCTAAAAACCGAAAGGTTTTGGAAGGTCAGGAAAAGGGCTCTCCTTACCTCACGGTGGTTTACAGTTTGATCGGTGAGATAAGTGTTCCGTTATACAACTGAGAAGCAAACGGGACAGCCTGGCTACTTTTGGAAAACGGGGGTACGTGTACGAACACGCGGCATTAGCCGTGCATGACTCCTCTTGGCAACTACCAGAGACAGAGGAGAGTGTACGCGAAGCGTTTTCTGTTTGTATTAATCTTTTTTTTTTGTTTTCACGGTGACCCCCAGCAGTACAAAAGTAACGGCGTACGCGTCTCTTTTTTGTTTGTTTCTTTTTTTTTTTGTGATGTACCTTTCTTCGGTGGCGCGGTGACCCCAACCAAAGTGACCTTCACCGCGCTGTGACAGGATGGTCACGCAGTGGCAGAGTGGTGTGTGAACGTGCGTGAGGTTTGAGCGGTGAGGTGATTGCGGAACAAAAGACAGTGCCCACGAGCGTCTCCGTCGTCCCTCGCAAAAGCCCATGAAAAGAGATCCGTCCGTTACCCGCTTCAGTCCGCTCCTCGGGGGGTATAACCGCCGCCGAGCACTCCCGGGACACTTAAGCCGCCGACTACACCGCATCTCCCTGCTAGCTGTTCAGGAATGACCACCGTCTTCGAGAACCGCTCCGTGTCATGGTGAATAGACTATCGCTGCGACCCCCCCCCCCCTGGTCACCGTATGCTTATTTTCAACTTCCTTTCAATTTGAACTTTTCTTCACGGCTTTGTTATTTGGAATCGCTTTTGTGTAATTTGCATGTACTCCAGTAACAAACTGTAAATACGTGTGCAGAGAACTCTGTTCGCAGCTAACACTTCGTATTCATCGCTTACTGTAAATGCCCGTTTGATTTTCCTGTGCGTGTTTTCCTGACAATATATTTGTTGTTGCTGGTACCTGGGTCCATGGCTCTGTCTCATTCACAACGCTGAACGTCAAACAGCTGACGGTGAGCCTCAAACTCCACCCCCTGTTGCTTTGGTTCGGGAAGGAGCTCGTATTTCTCCGGAGACGTGACGCAGATGTAAACATGGAGGTAAACAAGCCGATGCCGCTAATGTTGTGCGCCGTGTCCTTATGAACCCGACAAAGACCGCCTGGACGGTGACTGGTTTTTGGCGGTTTCGCGTGCGAAAAACGAATACTCCTACATTGCCGCCAATCATCGCTCCTTTATAGGTTTCTGTGGACTGTGCCGAACAGTAAGGTATTTGAATAGCTTTTCCAGAGCAACTCTATATTAAAAATAGGTCTTACTTCAACATGCGACGGTTGTTTACTGCTTCATATCGTATTTTTACTACACGGATAACATTGGGGCGGTGGCGAATGCCAACGTGACCAGTAAATTAAAGTGGCTTTTTTTTATTTTTTATCTATATCGTGCTCTCCTTTTTTTTTTCCTTTAAGTGCTATTCCGTTTGTTCTCCTATTCAAGGATATTTTTCAGTTTCTAATCTATACTACTTTGATTTCCGCGACAGTTCGTGCAATTTCTCTATTTCGCTTTTACGGTATCAGTACTCTAGTCTTCTCTTGCATGTCTACTGCGGATGTTGCGCCTGTCATCACGTGTCGGATCGCACGCTCACTACTCAATGATCCCCGAAATTTGTCCAGTGGCCGCGGCGCATATGGATGGACCTCGAAAATATTGATAGCCACTGGCTCAATGGGCATTGAGACTGCCCGCGTGACAGGGAAACGAGGAACTCAGGAAAAGTGGTGCCAAATAACGCTCATCCTTTATAATTCGCAATTAAGCCGCACGTCGAGGATCGCGTCCAGACAGTCGTCGTGCCAATTTACCACCTCTAATATATGGCCGCAAAATTTTTCGTCTTGGCGCTTCCACAAACTGATTATCACCCCAGCTCGCAAAACCCAATTTCCCTCTCATTTCACGATGGTTTAATAGTAATTCTTAACACGCACATTTCCCTATCAAGAACAGTCATTTTTACAAAGCACCGCTGAAGAGCTGAACCACCTCTTCCTCATTTGCCACTGCAATATGACCATTGTGCTGAGAGAATACATGTAATAATTCAGGTACTTGCACGCACAGTCGCCCGCAGCTGTCCTTGCGATGCAGGGAACCAAAGGGGCGAAATTCGCAAAAGGCATTCAGTGCCCAGCAGACCTCCAAACCCCCTTCTAGACCCTCCTATATCTAGAGCACGTGGCTGGACGACCAGCGCGACCCGATGCTCCACGCTCAGGATCTTTTGAGCACTTCATTTTTCGCTCTTTAATAAAGTAATTTCCTCACTATCTCACCTCGAAGCGAGGAATATTTCGTGATCTATACCGTTTCTTTCGCGCCTATTCGGCCGGTTTACAGCGGCTGCCCTCACGTCGACTATCGTGGCTGGCCATCGCCCGGGCATCGAACAATAACGCAGCACTCTAACGCAAGACAAGTTCAGCGAACATTGGACACTGTCCACTTTACAATCGTGCGCAGCCACGTCCGTTCGTCGAAGTGAAAACAAGGCATTGACGCGGAGTCTGCAATGGCACCTGCATACCGGCCAGCGCAAAGCCACTGAAAGGCTGATAATCGACTACAGATTGCGGTCGAGGGCAAACATGAAGTATACACACAGCCAGCGCGCTCGAAAAGTGATACGAAGCGCACAGGAGAAACGAGAACGCTTCCAGGCCTATGTGACGTATCCCGCACTGCGCTTTTTTTTTATGCTAACTGCGCTTGCTAGCATTGCACGCTCGCTCTACCAGAGTCGGAAGTGGTTTGCTTTGGGTGGCACGTTTCTTCGTCGTCAGCCCAAGTATTGGCGCCGCGCCGCAAATGCCACTCACTGCATGCTCGGGTGAGAGCTTCCCAGAGATAAAAAAACTACACGTACTATAGACAAACACCGCGCCCAGCAGCAGCATTCTCAGAATGAAAAAGCAACAATAGGCGAGGCAAGAAAAAAAGAACAGCCTGCATGAGCCGAGAGGCGGCCAGCAACGGTGTAGACGATCAGCAGGGCACCGCGTGCACGGACACTAGCGACCTCTTGCAGAGTTTCGAGTGAGCAAACAGCAGACTGCTTGCTGAGAGTACACATGGAAGGTGCTCAAGATAGAGGCTCACATTATACATGGTCGGTTCTATTTAGCGAGAGGCTTGCGCGATCTCCCATCCGTGCTGCGTGTCTCGTGCGAAGACTGGCCACTGCACGCAGAACACGTGGCGCTACACGGACCTGTCCGCCACACTGAGGAACTCGATAAGCGACTCAAAGCATCCACTGTCTTCGCGACGCACGGACTGCACGCGCCCAAAAAGAGTATACGAACCGATGTCGTGGAACTGCTTCGGAGCAAGCTCGCCGGCTTCGCCTTCCCTGAAGAGTCCGTGCGAAGGGTCCAGGGCGAGAGCCCATGCTTGACTAGTGAACACACAGCTTCGATCTCCTTGAAAGGGTTTACGTGCATTGCCCTTAATACGCGATGCAGTTAACACGTTTCACGTGGATCCAACATCGTCGGCGCTTTTAACAAAGCACGTTTTTTGGGGCAGGTCGGCACATAAGAAACGAGAGAAAAGCGAGCATATCGCATTTATAAGCACCAACTCTCTCAACCACATCCTTTGCTAATAAATGTTCTTACTCAACGCGCCCTGATTATATATGTTCCACGTCGTTTACCGAGCCTTCGCAACCATTGTCCTGAACCCCGGTTATCACCAGTGAGTGTTCGTTAGCTCTCGAGCACTGTCATCATATGGCGAAAAAGTCGACTACGGGGCAAACACCCCGAATCTAGAGAAACGAGATACAAAACTGTTAGGAGTAGTTACACGCGACCTCGTACGCCCTGTTGTTTGTTGCCCTCTCGGGGCTCGGCGGTCGCGTACCTACTTGAAATCCCATACTGGCCAAGCTGGTTTGCGAGCTGACTCGACGGCGAAAGCGCGAAAGCCCCATCGATAAGCCAGCGGCCTCGTTCGCGTCCGCTTCTTAAGCGAAGCCAGGCAATTACATCGTAAATGGTGAACTATTCACGACGACAAAAAAAAATAGAAACAATGCCTGCCGTACAGTCCGCACTTTATTTGCATTGCAAACGCGAATTATCAATGACTATCGGTGTACTTCGGGCGCCTACAAATTTAGAGTCGGCTGCTACAAAATAAAGAAAAGAAAGTCATTCCGGTCGAGGACCTCTCCTACATAGCAACTTGGCGTGAAACGCTGAGGACAGGAAGTTTCTGACTTCGTCGGTCAACCAAAGCCGTGGCTACAGGAGTGACGGCGCTTTTTTTTTTCCCTCCACCAGCGTATTATACCCTGCCTGAATTTGCAGTGGGTGTTCCCGGCAACCGTATACGTGAAAATTGTGGGTTCGCAGCACCAGCTATTGATCGCATCCACGGCAGGTGCCGCGAGCGCTAGCGGCGGCCGTCGTATGAGCCGCCGCCGCCGTCGCCCGAATCGCCGCGCAAACAGCTGCACATGGTTTGTCGCCGAGACGGCGAAAGCGCAGCGCGCTTCCGCCGCTTCCATTCGCGCACGCGAGTTCCAAAATAAACGCGCATTGTTCCGTCGCCAGTTTCCCTCACGATTCCGCGAGCATGTATACTTCCCGCAAGTGGAATATTGGAGCAGCGCACAGGTGGACGCTTCGAAATGTGTACGCTTACTTCTCGTGGATGAAGACACCGCCAACGACGGCAACTTTGAGCAGTCACCAAGGCCCAAAATAGCACGGCAGGATCACTCTATTTCCTCCATACGCACGCACGCACGCAAACGTACACAAACAAGCCGGAGCAGCCGCCGTCCATGTAGCCCTTGATGAATATAGTGCTCTTTCTCAAAAGGATTCTAAGCCCCCCACCCCCCCACCCCTTCCCCGCTACAGTTGCGCCGTCGTGGTTTGCTAGTGCGGTCTAATATAAGGGACGCATTTATTTCCGTCACCTTCGCCAGGAAGCAGGAGGCTTTCGCCTCTCCCATCACTGTGCACGGAACTCGGCGAGACAAAAGCGTGCAGGGCGGGGAACCAGACACGAGGACAGCAGGGGCGGCGAACGAGTAACGACGACGACGCTGGAGACGTCGACGGGGCACCTGCGCAACGACAAAGCAGGCGCTGAACTGCACGCGGCCACTGCTCCCAACCGAGCCAGACGCACCGTGTGCCGACCGGACGAAGGCCGACGGGGAGACGTGGGCGAACGGGGACAGCCACCGTGGCACACTACCTGCAGCACGAGCGCAGTGGTTACAAACGCTGCGAACGGCCACGCGGTGGCAGCAACGATGCACGAGGCGGAGCGTTGGCCGTAATATCCTGCAGCTACGGCCAAGAACCAGCCAGCAATCGTATGCCTCATGGGACGAGTTCCAAAAAGAACGCAGGGCCGGTTTGACGAAGCAAACGGGGGACGCAGCTGGGAACCGTCTAAAAGCCGCCACTTTCACAGAAACTCTATGCACTCCCTCGCCTCCATGCTTCAAAAGTCCGGTCCTCACTTTACACACGAGTCGTCAAGGCCCATTACGCTGCCAACGTGTGTCGGACAATCTCTGCACCACAACTACTCACCACCGCGCAGTGTCCCCTCCGGCGCAGGATACAAAACGACACTCCAATAACCCCTGCGCTACACTACCCCACCGTCGAGTCCGATCAGATCCCTCTTGCTCAAATTGTCCACCCCTTCTTACGCTAACCTGGAAAACAAAACTAACCCTTTCAGTGTCCCGTCGCGACTTCAATCTCCCGTCGCCCCTCAGCACATGGAGCGCTTGACTTGAGTCGGGTCGCTGGGAAGACATCTCTGATCTACCAGGTCCTCCACACCAACACTGGATGCATTTAATGTATGCCGCGGGGTCAAGCGATTTTTATCCTACTCCTCCCCACCTAATAAATACACAGGGTGATCAAAATTAAGCTTTACTGATTTCTTACAATTAAGCACTGAGTAGTACGTGAAATACACCCCTGTACATAAGTTATGCGGGCAGGGGGACAAAAAAATGAGATAATTGTCACCGTCAAGCACCTAATTAACTGAACTATTAACTATGTGACTATTAGTATTATTAAACTATTAACTAATATATATAAATGAAAATTTAGCCACTGCGGATAGCGTGAATATTTATAATGGCAACATAGAGGCGGTCGCATTGCTAGACTGCTGCATTTGGTAATTTTCTTCAAGGACACGTCCGTACCAGGATACTCGCCCCAAAGTTTCCACTGATTTCCGTAATTACGCGTGCAAAGCAGTGGCAGTTGGCGCGAAACTCGCCCCTAGTGTGACGCAGCTGTTGGATCGGGCGTTTTTTTCCATTTCGATAGCCGGAAGTGAAAGGGAAACAGTTGTCGGCTTCACCGGTCACTCTACGTCGTTGGAAGACGAAACGCCGCCTAACGCCGGGAGGAGTTTCACTCCCAACGTCAACGCCTTGCATGCGCAATTACGCGGATCGAGCTTAGAATTTTAACGCAAATATTTCTCAACAAACGCTTGCTAGAAGAGTTCTATACCAAATGGAATTGTGGAGGAATAGGATTGCATCTTAGTTTCCATGGCAAAGACGCCCGCTAACTGCCGTCAATAAAATGTTAATTAATAGATTTAAGCTAACCAAGTGCCTGATGGATTATCTCACTCTGTGTCCCCCTACCCGCATAACTTATGGCAGATTCGCATAACTAGAGGAAAATTCGACGCACCTCTCAGCGCCTGTTTTTAAGAAATCTGTGAAGCTTAATTTTGATCAGCCTGTATCTTCCCCACACACCTGTTTGCATTGCAGCGGCGCGACTGCGTATAACGCGAGGCCAATTCCGCTACTGCCTTTACACATGCTACCCCATTCACCAGGAGATATAAAGCAGCCAGGTTCATATGGCAAATACAGGCCTCTAATTGCGCTTTACAGTGCATTATCTGTCCCGCGCATGCATACACATTCGAGTTCAGTATGCGCATAATTCGCGAGAGGCAAAGCGAAGCGATTTTACCTGATTCTTGCACCCCGAACACATTTCTTAAACATCGGGTTAAACCCAATTTATCCCCGAAAATTAGCCTTCTAGACGATGTTGGTCGTCCAGTTCACAAAGCTGAAGACACCGCAAAGAAAAATTGTGGATAACTAGTGCTTATTCCAGAGAGCTGTCTTCAGTCAATTGGGGATCTTAAACATATTTGACGCTCGTTTTCAAATTCGAGTTCAGTATCGCATAATTCGCGACAGGCAAAGCGAAGCGATTTTACCTGATTCTTGCACCCCGAACATATTTCTTAAACATCGGGTTAAACCCAATTTATCCCCGAAAATTAGCCTTCTAGACGATGTTGGTCGTCCAGTTCACAAAGCTGAAGACACCGCAAAGAAAAATTGTGGATAACTAGTGCTTATTCCAGAGAGCTGTCTTCAGTCAATTGGGGATCTTAAACATATTTGACGCTCGTTTTCAAATTCGAGTTCAGTATCGCATAATTCGCGACAGGCAAAGCGAAGCGATTTTACTTGATTCTTGCACCCCGAACATATTTCTTAAACATCGGGTTAAACCCAATTTATCCCCGAAAATTAGCCTTCTAGACGATGTTGGTCGTCCAGTTCACAAAGCTGAAGACACCGCAAAGAAAAATTGTGGATAACTAGTGCTTATTCCAGAGAGCTGTCTTCAGTCAATTGGGGATCTTAAACATATTTGACGCTCGTTTTCAAATTCGAGTTCAGTATCGCATAATTCGCGACAGGCAAAGCGAAGCGATTTTACTTGATTCTTGCACCCCGAACATATTTCTTAAACATCGGGTTAAACCCAATTTATCCCCGAAAATTAGCCTTCTAGACGATGTTGGTCGTCCAGTTCACAAAGCTGAAGACACCGCAAAGAAAAATTGTGGATAACTAGTGCTTATTCCAGAGAGCTGTCTTCAGTCAATTGGGGATCTTAAACATATTTGACGCTCGTTTTCAAATTCGAGTTCAGTATCGCATAATTCGCGACAGGCAAAGCGAAGCGATTTTACTTGATTCTTGCACCCCGAACATATTTCTTAAACATCGGGTTAAACCCAATTTATCCCCGAAAATTAGCCTTCTAGACGATGTTGGTCGTCCAGTTCACAAAGCTGAAGACACCGCAAAGAAAAATTGTGGATAACTAGTGCTTATTCCAGAGAGCTGTCTTCAGTCAATTGGGGATCTTAAACATATTTGACGCTCGTTTTCAAATTCGAGTTCAGTATCGCATAATTCGCGACAGGCAAAGCGAAGCGATTTTACCTGATTCTTGCACCCCGAACATATTTCTTAAACATCGGGTTAAACCCAATTTATCCCCGAAAATTAGCCTTCTAGACGATGTTGGTCGTCCAGTTCACAAAGCTGAAGACACCGCAAAGAAAAATTGTGGATAACTAGTGCTTATTCCAGAGAGCTGTCTTCGGTCAGCTGGGGATCTTAAACATCTTTGACGCTCGTTTTCATGAGGCGGACGAATTGGAGGGTAAGTTCGAAAAGGCTGATTTAGAAGTGAGACGCCAAAGCATGGCTACCGACCAGACGTCTTATCGGAATCACTGTACTAAGCGCTACCTACGCTAATGACACGCTGATCCAAACATTTTGCGCGTTTAAAATGGTTGCTGTTACGTGAATGTTTTTGCGACGTGCAAAAAAAAAGGCACAGTGGTCTTGCTCAGACGCGGGAGTACTGCGTAGAGACTGGTAACGTACGCGAAAAGATATTTGTAATAGATTAGAAAAACATTAATTGGTAAACAATTTTATAGTGGAACCCGCGATTTCCATGAAAAAAATTGGGGAAAAAAAAGGGCATCTTATGTCTAGCTGAAGAGCGAACTGTTTTAGCGAACTGTCTTGTGTTGCAAAAAAAAAACAAGGAAATAAGCCGGAAAACCCCTCACTAAAGAAACTTTCCGAATACCCCGATTTGTACACAATTTTGAGCTCGAAAAATATCGCCCGTTTTTTTGGCACCCCCCCCCCCCCTAATTCAAGAAAAAATAAAACCCGAAAACGAAGGGCCCTTCATGTACACATATATCGCAACTTCAGTAAGCCTCTGTTGTGTTTTTCAGCCTGTGACAGTCAGTCTACTCTTCAAGCATATACCTATTGGTCCATAGTGTCTTGCGTTTTCATTTCCACGAAAGCGATTGTTAGGAAAACATTAAAGTCACCGTTTCGGCCAACAGATGGCCTTCATCTGAATTGGAAGAATGCAGGCAGCGTGCCACAGACCATGCGCGGGTCTCACTTTCCCCAGTCTGCACCACCTACCACTCATTCAACCAACATTATACGCAGACACATGTCCCCGGTTTGGTGATATCTTCCTGCACTCACACACATTACATGGACATGCACAGCTAAACCCAATTACTTAAAACCGCCCAACGCGGCGCTGGAGCAGTGGAAGGCTACGCTGGCCAGCGGCACCTTGGAAGACCAGGAGGCGCTAGTCGTCATCGCCAAAGCGTCAATGGAAGTTCTGGAGTCCTGGACTGAGGATCCCACCCACAATCCACTCCGGTCACCTTTTATACAATAAATGTTTATTCTCTCTCTCTCTCTCATGCTGTTTCGATTTCATCGACCGAACGATAGCTGTGGCGTTTAGTCGAACTTCAGGTCACGTGATCAGAGGCACGAGAAAACTGCAATATAAGCGCTTATAAGTACCTTTAACTCACTGCAGAACGTAAACAAGCCTGCTTCTAGCGCTATAATTACAACAAACGACGTATCAGCATTTATAGTGCCGATTTTTAGTGCCTCACGTGCCCTCAAGTTCAACTTTGGTGCTAGGCGCGAACACACACAGAACACAAGGAAGGAAACGGGACAAGGCACCACTTACAACTGCTTTATTCGGAGGCACATCACACACACTTTCTTAAACGCAAGGAACACAATCAAATCAGGATCGATAAGCACGTGCACTGGTTAAAAATTTCTTTTCCGCCTTATATAGGATTGATCACTGACGCACGTCTACACCACACAGCCGTCGTTCGGCTGATGAAACCGAAACCGAAACAGCGCCAAGAAGGAATACTTTTACACACTATGTAGCGGGCGTAGGCGAATGCCACGGGGTGCTCCATGAATACCAATGTCTAACGCATGGTTTGAAAGAAGAAAACGAGCAAGAAAAAATTTGGTGTTATAGTCCTTTAATAAATGTTTGAGCAAATTATTTTTCCCGATTCTGTCCTAAGTAACTTCCTTCCCGCTCCAGTCAGACATAGGGCCGCGTGCAAAGCTCGTCTCTGCGCACGCCGACGAGTCCGGTGACAAGAATGAGCGTCACCCAGTGGGTGCGCAGATGCTCCGATGGGCCGCCACGCGATCCCCTCATTGTTCTCCGCGAATAGCTGTACACGCGCGCAAGGCAGGAATAACGCAATGCGCGCACGCAGGAGTGGCCTCGAACACTGTGCTGTTGCTGCTAGACGATGAGCAAATAACCCTTCGATCGGGTGCCCGTACTAGCTGCCCGTACGAGACCGAAAACCGTAAGTAAACCGTGCGATCAACGTGCCAAGTTCGAGAACACCTTTATGCATATTCGTTTGGCGTAGCTTAATAAGGCTCGCGCGCGCGCGCGTGCGTGCGTGTGAAGGTGAAAAGAGTGTATTTGGCAGGAGACTACTAGATCAGAGAATACTAGAGCAGAGCCCACATCACCTAAGCCAGCCCACCGCACACAGGGCATGCAGACCGACACTGTGTTTAGGAACGTATACGTTTCTAAACACGTCGACGCCGAAGCCGGCTGGGGGTAAAAGCTGAGGTTACAGCCCATAAGAATACATGTACACAAAAGTTTTCAAAGCGGTTTTCTGGCCTCACGCTGCACTTATGATGTTGCCCCTTCGTGAAGAAAAACCGAGTAAATGCATCCTATATATAAGTTTATGGGGGTTTAACGTCCCAAAGCGACTCAGGCTATGAGGGACGCCGTAGTGAAGGGCTCCGGAAATTTCGACCACCTGGGGTTTTTTTACGTGCACTGACATCGCACAGCACACGGGCCTCTAGAATTTCGCCTCCATCGAAATTTCCTATATATAAGTGAACGTGGAAGTATGAAACGTCATTTCGAAGGCGATGCATCTTAAAACACCGCGAAACGCGCGCCTGGGAGTCACCCGCCGCTGGGGGCAGAGGGCAGGAGAGCGACTCATAGAAACACCTGTAAGCAAATTTTTTCAGAAATATTTCTCTCGTTTCACAGCGTATACCATGGAGGCGACCGTTCTTTAACAGTTGGCGAGCGCTTCGAAGAAGAGTGCGACAAATCATGGCACGTCATCTCGAGGCTATCTTTTTAAAACGCCACGTTTGCGAAGCCTGAAATAGCCCCAAAAGGCACTCTATATATCAGTTGGATATTCCTCCAAAACGCGCAGCTTCTCGTATAGAGTCCCACATGCTGCCACGTGCACTATACCTTTGTTCACTAATATCGCCGTTCAAAGCATTACATGAAAAAAAAAAAAACTGCTCTCAGACGCCGTTGCAAGTGAACGAACGATAACCACGCACTTTAGCAGACGACGGCGCAGACAATACCTTCAGCCGCGAGCGCCACCTATGTTTGCAAACACGGTGTTGGTCCAGCGGCTCCGCCGTCTGCTGTATATATCGTGCACGGTTCGTTTATCGCGCTGTTTGAGCACTGTCTTCAATACACGCCTATCTAGGGTGTACAGACTGAACGGCAGTATTTGCGAGGAAATGACCGCACGCGCTAGCACGTCGGACTACACGACAAACTTGAGCAATTCGAAGAAACACCCAGTCTACGGAGCGCTTTTTGCGGGCGTATCCGGCTTCACAAAACGTACTTATCGTGGCGTTCTAAACGGGTAGCTTGGGAACAACGTAGCACACTTTCTGACACTTCTCTACAAAGCACTCGCCAAGTGTTAACGAAGGGGCGCCTCCATGTGTGCTCTGTAGAACGAGAAATATATTTCGGAAAGTTTTGTTTACATCTCTTTCTATGGGTCGCGCTCCCGTTCTTTACCCCCCCCCCCCCCCCCAGCGGGGGTGACTCCCAGGAGCACGTATAGCGATTTTAAAGATACACTGCCCTTGAATTGATCTTTCATACGTCCGCGTTCATTTATAGTATGTACTCGGCCGTTCTTCACGAAAGGACGACTTCGCAGGTTCACTGTGAAAGCTGAAAACTACTTCGAAAACTTTTGTCTACAAGTATTCCTATAGGGCGCAACCCGCAGTTTCTGCCCCCAGTCGGCGCAGCCCACGACAGCAACGCCACCACATATTGCTTACGTTACAGATCGGTGTAAGTCTATAGACGAACTTTAACCCCCCATTTATCATTTAAGATAATCCTAAGTGCACAAGAAAGTCGACCACAGTTACCGTACTGGCAACAAGCCACCGCACTCCAATACCAAATTGACCATACCGCGTAATTTTTTTTTTTAAACTTGTACCCTTCATTGCAAACACGAACGCTTGGTTCAAATCAGAGCAGCCGACTTATCCGCGAAGTAACGGCTTCCATAGAAACCACTGCGATTTCGTCGCATCATACGATCGCAGCATTTATTCGATCCCTGCAGACTTGTGCGACAGCCCTGCAAGTTACGGCACTACGACTTCGCTCACTTTTTCATGCTGCAGCAACGGTCGGCTCACCTCTTGGACAAGTAATGTCTAGCACATTCTTCTACTTTTTTTTTAACACAGACCAAATTAATTCAGCATGAAATCTTCCCCACTCAGGCACTCGTTCAGCGACGCATTTCCGCTTATTTTTGCAGCTACCAAAACGTGAATACCTCCTTCTCCTTCACTAAGTGCCACAGCCGTCAACTGCCTCTCGACAACTAGAACTTGCTAATGTTTTCTGCGCGCTGTCGGCCACTGGACGCCCGCGCGGCGTCTCATCTGACGCTGTGATTCACCACTTGGCCAAGAACGAGGCAGACACACACCCGGCTTGCCTCAGCGCGACGCAATCGCCGCAGCGCGTACATGGTTTCAACACACGCTCTAGTGCAATCGCCGCCAGCCACCCCTGGCACGCTCAAGCTCTCGCAATATTTCAAAATGAATGATTCTGTACAGCTTTTACACCGCACGTACACAGTTGAGGATGATGGTTTCGGTTGGATCACTTCGATGTTATCCTTTCATTAATTTACCCTTATCGTCTAACGTGTACATATCGCTCGTCCGTTTCGGCGTGTATCCATGTGTATATATATATATATATATATATATATATATATATATATATATATATATATATATATATATATATATATATATATATATATATACACACACACACTGTGGGGACTGCTCCACGACGTCCCCTTGGTTTGCTTTCCCACGACGCACCCTCCCACAGCCTCGAGGAGGGGCGCACCACGTGATCCTCCCTAGATAGTTACCTTAGCTAACAAGAGAGGGCACCTGCGTCGCACAGACATGAGCGCCATGGACGGCGGGACTGCTGCGCGCGCGCGGGAGAGCACTCTCTTCATCTTGGCAAATATTTCGGCGCGTACGGACTGTTCGGCGCAACGCTCATGCTCTTCGCCAGCGGGGGAGGCCGTGGGGAACAACGTTCTCCCGCATCTCGTCCCATCCGGCTTCGGAGTTTCCCCTGCCCTAGCGTGGGCAAACATTCGCTCGTAACCGTGCTGGTGAGTCGGACGACCTCGATTGCTTAGCGTATTTTGTTCCTGGGTGGCGTTATCGTTGTTGTAGCAATAAATACCTGTTTGTGTCAGCCAGAGTGTCGCTCCTTCGTTCCCTCAGAGCAAGGCCCGCCGTGGTCTGTGTGCGCTCGGTAACGTACGCGATCACGGGGTGGGGTCCGGGCGGTTTTGAACTGTGTCAGCCACTCAAAACTGCGTTTTGACCGCGTTTTTAACTGCGTCAGCCCAACGTGGGGCCTGCTCTAGGAACTTTGGACGACTGCCTGTTCGGTTCGAGGAACGCTCTTTGTCCGGACTTGGCAAGTGCCAGACCTAGCGTGAATTTTGATCGCCAGGACCTGCGGCATGCTTTCTTGAGTGCGAGGTGTATTGCACTGTAGCATGTTAGAAGTTTTCGATATGATCAGAACATTTTTCATCAAGTTTTCTCTGGAGTATCTTCACAAAAACCACTTGGTCCGCATCGAGGGAGCGCGAGGCCTAGCCCCCGCGGAGTTGCCGCGCCCAAAGCGAGTACGGATGCCGCGTGGGTGGCCCGAGTTTTCTGTACGTATTTTTCTCTGCTGTCTCTGTTTCGACTCTGGGAGCCAGGTGGCCTGGGGCCACGGGTGCCACTTCGAGCTCGCTTGTATTGCAGCTCGGCACCTGGCGCTCCTACACCCTCCGATGCGGTGGGCGCCGGCCGCTCAGAAGCTGCTTCGTGCAGTGAGCGGGGTAGGACCACCCCACACAGCTGATGTCTCCTTGCGGCTGAGCGCACGTAACCCTTTTTCAGGTCTTTGTTTTGTGGACGGCCGTTGTCGGAGTGGTAGTTAGGCCTAAGGCTTTTCGGAGCTGCCTGCACCTTGTCGGAAGAGACACGACCACCAGACTGGTGTCGCGAGGGGGCGCAGTTTGCTGCCCACTCGTTTTTAACATCGCACGAACTGAGTGGTCTCGTTCAAATCAAGAAGGGGCTTTGTTCACTCGAACTTTGCGTTTGCACAGCCGCCGACACGTTTTGCTAGCGAGTTCGGCATTGTGCCACGAGGCCCTTGCGGATGCCGTTTCCCCTCCCGTGACCTACGTTAAAGGCATGCGGAGCACGTTTCGGCAACCTTGCAGATCCAGTGCAGCCACCCAGGCCTGCTGTCCGGTGCACATCGTCTCGCTGCCACCTGCTGCGACGGAGCGGCCTGTATCCGGTTCGCCGCATCCATCCGGGGCAGCTGTGGCGAGACCAGTAAGCAGTCACCTCCGGCTGCTGCTGCCCTGGCGACTACTGCAGAATCCAGACCTGCAGACTTCAACCGACCTTCTCTTCCCGTGCCTGCGGACACGGGAGTCCACGGGCCATGCGAGTCGTCCCAGCGGAGACATGTACGCCGCCTTCGGAACACCGCGGAAGTATGTGTAGTCGTTGTCGGCGTGACCTCCGGGAAATAAGGGCTCGTTGTCACATACATACGAAGAACGCCAACGGTCACTGAAACCAAGGATGGGATGTTTCTCTTTTTTTTTACTTGTAGTGTTGATAATAATATCAATAATTGGTTTTTGTGGAAAGGAAATGGCGCAGTATCTGTCTCACATATCGTTGGACACCTGAACCGCGCCGTAAGGGAAGGGAGAGGTGCCGTAGTGGAGGGCTCCGGAATAATTTCGACCACCTGGGGATCTTTAACGTGCACTGACATCGCACAGCACACGGGCGCCTTAGCGTTTTGCCTCCATAAAAACGCAGCCGCCGCGGTCGGGTTCGAACCCGGGAACTCCGGATCAGTAGCCGAGCGCCTGTACCCTAACCACTGAGCCACCGCGGCGGTGTTGATCAATACTAAATTAATGGTGCAAGTATATTATCGCTGAAATGTAATGAATTAGACACCAGAACAGAATATATATATATATATATATATATATATATAGTGTGTGTGTGTGTGTGTGTGTGTGTGTGTGTGTGTGTGTGTGTGTGTGTGTGTGTGTGTGTGTGTGTGTGTGTGTGTGTGTGTGTGTGTGTGTGTGTGTGTGTGTGTGTGTGTGTACAAACAGCAGGTGTTTTAGAGAAGGGCTCCACTACTATTTAAAAGTAAGTTTTCTTTTCAGGTAAAAAGACACTTTTTGCGATATAATAATAACCGTGTTGGCGACGAAAGAAACAATCGTATCATGTTGACTAGTACAGCGAGTAAGAAAATTCTAACAGTTAACTTTTTAACTATTACTGATAGGCGCCTTAATGGAATTAGAGTTTGCAGCCGGCCGTTAGTAAGAGCCATAACAGTTTCTAGAATTTTGAAAATGCGATTATGCTCGACATTCCGGCTCAACAAATTTGGCCCATTTCTTGCGCCATTCGAAATCCGCGCGCCTGCGGAGAGCACACGGGGACGTCGATCAAATCGCGTCACTCCGATCAGCACGTACCACGTGACATTCTCGGCCCTGCCCGCGCTTGAGCAGCAAAGTGGCGAGGTGCGGGGACCACCGATAACTTTATACCGTCGGCGTTTCACACAGTGGTCGGGACACCAGCGACACACCACCACAGGAGGCTTTCAGGAATGGGGACAACTGAAATATGAGCACTGAGTGAAAGGGTTCCGACAAACGAAAAATAAAAAGGCCGCTTTATAGCGACAACAAATTAAATCTTATTATTTCACGCGTTATTCCTTCCGGTGAAGAGGGGCGAAGCGAATGGAGACTCCCCCCCATCCAGACGCTTTCGTCTCACGAAATGAATGAATTTATTTACGAAACGTGGTACAACTTTCTCGGAACCTCAAACGAATACTAGTTTTTATCAATATGACTCGAAACCAAACGGTAACTATTACCAAAGCACTGAAGGGCTCTGCTATCGCACTGAGATGAAAGCCCAGGCCACCCGACGAAGGTCGTCCAGAGCTGTCCACGTGCCCAAACAATGCAGCACGCAGGTTATAAGAAATGCAATGATCATTTTCTCGCGGCATTTTTCTGCTTTGCCCTACGAGTGGAGGACACGAAAGTCCCCAAGAAAAAAAACTGCGCACAAGGAGAACAGAAGAAAAAGCAGACAAGCGCCTGTCTGTTCCTTCTTCTGGTCAGCTTGTGTGCGTGTTCTGTTTCGTTGTGCTCAGTTTTTCTTTCGCGGATATATATATATATATATATAAACCAATCCGCCCGCCTAGCAACTGTGCTACAGGCGCTGACGTAACGTTACTCAGGCAGCTCCTGCTTCTTTCCTTCCCACTCCACCTCGTGCCCCGTATTTCCACAACCTTCTCCGCTGTCGCAACGCCACCGCGCTTTAGCTATTGCTGGCTGGATAAAATCCCTTCCAAGACCAAAAACAAAAGAGAAAGGTAAAAAAAGAAACACGCGAAGTCCACGTGAGACCCATGTGAAAGTTTTTTTCTTTTTTTTTTTTGCACTGCAGTCTCCCCGTTTAGGGGCCCCGTTAAGTGTTTCTTCCATGTGCACGGCGAATTAATTATACTGAAACTCACGACGCCTGGAGGGCTTGCCTGTACGCCCGTGCATCACGAACAGTAGGGGGGGGGGGGGGGGAGTAGCTAGAAGGAAAGGGCCTATCAACAGCCGCAAGGAGGTATACACAGGGGTGTGCGAAGAAAGAAAAAAAAAACCTCCACACAGTCTCTCGAATTTTAAACTAACAACTAAATCTGCGGAGCCGCCAGCCCACGCAGTGACTCAGAACTTCGCTCAAACAAACGGCGCGCAGGGAAAGGACCAGCCGTCGCAGCCGTGCGAAGGAAAAAAAAAAAAGAGCGCGAAGACGGCACGAAATGCCGCCGTGAACTGACAAGGCACGGAGCCGTTTTTACTTCCAATGTAACTGAAACGACCGACGCGACTTGTTAGCTGCATACTTTACTATCCACCTGCTGCTCCCTTACTGCAATGAAAACACTACTGGCAGGGCCTGCGTGCAAAAAAAATCTTGGAGCCCTTATTCACCCGCCGCGGTAGCTCAATGGTTAGGGCGCTCGGCTACAGATCCGGAGTTCCCGGGTCCGAACCCGACCGCGGCGGCTGCGATTTTATGGAGGCAAAACGCTAAGGCGTCCGTGTGCTGTGCGATGTCAGTGCACGTTAAAGGTCCCCAGGTGGTCGAAATTATTCCGGAGCCCTCCACTAGGGCACCTCATTCTTCTTTCACTCCCTCCTTTATCCCCTTCCCTTACGGCGCGGTTCAGGTGTCCGCCGTTATATGAGACAGATACTGCGCCATTTCCTTTCCCAAAAAAAACAATTATTAGCCCTTATTCGCCCTCGCAAACACTACAGCAACTACTACTTTCACAGCTCGTCCATCTGTCTCGGGCGAGGAGCAAAACGGCTCTTCTGCAGTACGTCCAAATTTGAAAGCACCAGCATTAACCCTTCATTTAATGATCTAGCAGCATCCAACAGTGATAAGATGCACTTTGCGTCATCACGCGTTAAATAAGCGGGCGTGTAACCTCCTCTCAAAGCAACGGCCTTTCGTTCAGAATGTTCTCGAAATTCTTTCCGTTTGTATACCGTGCCACGGCTTGGTCGGATGTGCTCAATTATGATATCGACGTACAGGCGCCATTTGAGCCGATTCCCTGTCGGAGGCTGTTAAACGTACTCAGGTATTGCTAAACATTGAACAAAAAATTGGTACTTCATTTTGATTAATCTGGACAGGCTACCTCTCTCCGGTAGTACATTTCGATTATTCTGCACAGGCTACGTCTCTCTCCGATAGTAAATCTAAAAGGAGTACCTACACAATCTTTCCGCAATGAGACTACAGAACGCCACCTACGAAATGCAGCTGACAAGGTTTTTCTTTTTCTGACTTTTAAACGTACGCCCTTTGTAAAAAGCTTAGAACCAAGGGAAAGGGGGGTGTTGCTTCTGAGCCATGCCATGTGACTCGTTTTGCATCGCCGGGAGCCCTCCACTACGGCACCTCTTTGTTATTTCACTCCCTCCTATATTCCCTCCCTTACGGCGCGGTTCGGGCGTCCACCAAGATATGTGAGACAGTTGCTGCGCCATTTCCTTTAATCAAAAACCAATTTAAGAGAAGCTCCTGTCCTCGCCCCTCCGAAAGTTGGGAATTCCATGGATGCTATGCAAAAGCCCCTACACGTCTCGGAAGCAAACCCCTTGGACTATTTGCTTTTGACAAAGGCTGTACGTGTAGTGGCGAAACCTTATAGCACTCTCTGACGCTCAGCTGCTTACGATCCAAAATTAAAGACTTGCGCAGCGAACTGCCCTGGTTCGTGCGTGCCGCTTTTGCAGCAAACACTGCGAAGCACTCCAACCTGCGAAGCGAGTGCACTTCAGGAGGGCGCCGATGAAGCAAGGCACAGCTGTGCACGAGGCTTCGGAGTGACACGCGGCATAAGACAGCTCAGCCGACGGATACAACGCGTCAGCGTTTCAGTACTTCACAAATTTAAGAGTGACGCCCTGCTTAGACTTTAGAGCAGAAGGAATTATCTTCGTTACAGCTGCTGCATTTATGCGATGCTCCAAGTGCCTCGGATGCAGCAGAAATGCCACCGCATTTCAAACGCAGACATTCGCAGATCGCTCGGTCCGCTACAAGTATAGGCGCCTTAAGGTCAAACATTGCAGGTACTAATACATCGCAGCTGCTTGCAGCCTTGCGATGTAGAAACGGAATGGCCGCTGTTGTGAGCGAAATGACAATAGCTTCATCAGAAGTAAGCCCGCCCACGAGCTCATCCGTCACATTTTCAGCACAGCTTTTTGGCAGAGCATCGCAGCAGCCGAGTCCGTCAGTCTATCCACATGCAGACGATCGAGAAATAAACGTTTCGGCAAGATCAAAGAGAACACGACGATAGAGCTCACGCCTAAGCGCAGGGTGGTTTGAAAAGTGGAAGGTATACGCTGCCGAAGTAAGCAGGAGAACCACTAAAGGGACTGCTTTCAAAAGCAGCATATATACGGCCATTCTCCGGTGCGCCGTACAACTTCCTATGCACATACGACAAACGCCCTCGCCCTTTCTTGGAAGACACAAGCGGCTTCTAAACTGCTCCTTTATTTTTCGGGTAAGAGAGAAGACGATCACACGGGCGACGCACGGAACAAGGCGCTGCGTCTCTCTCGTGATCGCCTCCTGCTGAGCTACACCTGATACCCGAAAAGGTGTACCAACTTCACTGCCTCACAGGTGTTCTTAACCCGAGCTGAAGCCATGCACGACCCAATGCAGCATAAATAACCAAGCAACAATTTCTATTGTGCGCGAAAATTCTGTTTTGAAAGCTTAACTTGCACGATTGCAATATTTGACCACCCCACTTTAAAAATTAATCGAACTTTAAGCTTTTTTTTTTGTTAACAACGGCGCCATAGACCGCAAGATTAAGCGCAATAAATCCCTGAACCGCAATACGCGTGAATCTTTCGACGTTGACGCCGACACAGACACGCTAACGCATGAGCGCGGCACACCTCCTTCGGGGCTTGAAACGCAACTCGTGACACGGATTCCGTCGCTAAGAGCCCACTACATTCCACCGCTCTGATCGTTACTGTGAAATATGCTTCGTGGAAACAGCTTCAACACTGTAATGAAATATTTGATCAGCCTCATTCCAGCCAACAGCAGTTGCAGTGCTACTCTATAACCAGCATGAAGGCCCCTTATGTCGGTTCGAAAAGAAAGACGGAAGAAGACCCGCTGACATACGTCGCCAGAATCGCTTGCTTAGCTCACCACAAGGACACAGCACGTCCCGAAATTGTGCAATCCGCTAATTTGTGCTTCCTGAACACACGGTGTGAGTTTAAAGTCGCGTCCAATTCATTATCTGCAACGATTACTGCTGTGACTTCAGTCGGAAGGTCATCTTAAACCGTACCATCCACACGCAACACAAAGCGCCCGACGTTTAAACACGGCTATGATATGACGATCTCGACAGCGGGCACATCACGTGCAGCTTCCAAATGACGTTCATCACACTCTTAAAAGTGCTACAGGTTACGTTAAGACGTATTTTCAACCGCAAACGACGGGCATTTCTCCCTTCCGATAAGTTTTTCATCCTTCTAGTGCGACACCCGATTAAGCTTCGGCTCGTAATGATGAGTTAGAAGCCGTCGCCTGCGCCTCACAACTGTTCTTTTTTTTTTTTTGTTCTGGGCTCGGTTAAGCCGTATTGCGGATTTCCTTATGAGATGAAGCACTTCCGTCAGTTCGAGAGCGTCGTACAACTTTTTTTTTTTCGCGGCTCCATCGTGAATGTAGTATAAAAACACTGCACTCAAAATCCCCACAAGGCTCTACCCTCAGGACGTTCCACTTGGAATGAGGCGAATCCATGCCAAACGTCCCAGGTAAGGCGCTCGAAGTGATCCGGTGTTTTTGTAGCACTTTAGCACATTTACTTGCAGCGGCAACATGCTTCTCTGCATAAAATATGCTAAGTATTACAGCGTACCAACACAAAAGAACAAACTGCTCTTCTCCTCCCACGTGGCAGTAAAAACATTTAGCGTAAAAAAAGAACCACTAGGTGAACAAACGGGAACATGACGTGAATCTTGCCTAGTGACCGGGATCTGAACCTAAACAGCACCAAACAAACCAGCACGCAAATTACCCGAAAACGAAGAGGCTCATAGCAAATCTGCAGTTTGTACACATTTTCCAGAGTAAGGCTGCAAGACAGATTGAAAAAAAATAGCGCCTAAAACTAAACGGGAGACATTATTAATTACGGAGTGTTATCAGCCACCCAGAGGTTATTGTTCAGTTTCGATAATTGCGCGGCTGCCCTTTCATGCTTGTCAAACGCGACCACTGAACGCGCATGGCACAGACCTATATTCGTGACCAAACCTTTTCTCAACATCCTTTGGGAATTCAGTGTATCAATGCGTCCGAAAAGAAACTACAAAAGCAGTGCCGCTCACTCCTGCGAGGAAGAGATATGCAAATAGAAGGAAGGAACAAGCGCAAAAAAAAAAAGAAGAGAAAAGCTTCCCAGCAGTCCCTACAAGTTCGCCCACACCCACCAAGGCTACCGGAAGGCGGAGTTGGCAGCCGGCAGCCGCGCTTCCGCCCTGGCTTCTACCGCCGAGCAGCCTTCAGCAATGGCTCCTCGACGACTATTGTTCAACGCATCGACAGCTCTGGGCCACACGGGCTCGAGGCGCATTTTGCTGTTGAAATGAAAAAAAAAAATTCGTAGTTCATCACTAACCGGAATTAAACTTGGCACAATATGGTTTGAAAGTGGTGGTTCAACAGCGCAAAAACACGCACAGACCAAGTAAGAGACGAGAACACACAAACCAGCGCTCAACGTACAAGTGATTTTTTGTTAGGCAGAAGCACGTCATATATAGACACACGAAAAACAGCGCACATGCGCAATGTCAACAAGACACCTAGTGCGAGTACATGGTTTTTCGTGTGTGTATATATGACGTGCTTCTTCCTAATAAAAAAATCAATTGTAAGTTCAGCGATGGTTTGTGTGCCTCGTCTCTTACTTGGTCTGTGCGTGTTTTTGCGCTGTTGAACAAACACTGTGCATCGCCAACTAGCCAAATCTGCAGTTCTTCTGTGGTTTGAAACTACAGAGGCCATCCACTGCACCCTCGTAAAATTAGTCCATACTGGCCACGGATATTGCAGTCATCACTGCCTTTTGCGTTGCGAAGTACACGGGCATCTTGAGCGTTCTTCGGCAGGCGGCTGCGACCAAAGCAGTAACTCTGCCCGTCGTGCCCTGGAGTTGACCTCGTGTCTGAGTTACTAGTGTGCCGGTCCTGGGGCCCAAAAGTCGTGTAAGGTTCGATTCCCAGCCGTGCACTGTTCCTTCGCTCTATTACCCGGCGACCGGTGACTTACAGCCACTAGCAAAAAAGATTAGCACTAGTGACGTGCCATCGGAGCGGCGGATAGCAACGCTCGGCGCTGTGGTTACGAACACTCCCGATAAAAAAATTACCAGGGGTGTTCGCAGAGCACGGCGCCGAGCCAGCGCCGCCAGAGAAGTTGCCGGTGCCTCGCCAAATGTCACATTCGAACATAAGCGGAAAGGACGTCCCGTTCGGTTAGCCATTTTCTCCGTACCGCTGTTCCCTTGATACGAGCCTATATCGTACCAAGCGCGATTATCACCTGCGGGAAAATATAAACGAAACGGAGAAAGCGTTATTCAAGGTTTGGTTGCAATCGATGCACACTGTTCGGTTAATTCGAAAGAAGCATGTCACAGTGTCGCGCAGCAATGGCGGATATCTGTAAGCAAACTGAGTATCGTACTGGGGAGCAGCCTGTACAAGAGAGCTTGCCCGCCCCGCCGCACGGACACTGGAAGCTGGAGATGTATACGTCTGCGCGCATAATTAGTGCTGTAACTGCGTGACGTTGAAAACTGGCGCAATAACAGTGGCTGCGTAGGGAACTCGAAACCCTTCAGATGGGTCAAAAAGTCCGACCTAATTCCCGCCATAATCTGGACGTATCGAAACACCCGTCTATGATCTCTTGAACAAAAGCCTAGGCGGTGCAACTACCCTCCACCCTTCATTCCATTCCGATTCCCGACAACAGCGCTGTTCTGTTGGAGAACGAATAACTACTATTCATGCTACGGCTCTTCCAGAAACATTTGGCAACTTCCGATAGAACCCTACAGTGCCGTTCAGTTTGAAGTTGGCACACGTCTTGGTCAAGCAGGGTGGTTCATTTCTCGTGCTTACGATGCGAGTGTGGGCAGCGTACTTATGCGCAAGACTGAACTCTCAAGAGACATAGTACCTTCTTGTGCGCGACATGAAGATATTCACGTAAGAGAAGTACTTGGGTTAAATTTAGGCTGAAAACGAGACACCACCTCAACTGCTCCTGGTCGCGGAGGTGACGAATTCGAGACATATATCGACTGCACGATTCAAAAGCAAAGCTTAAGCCTCGTGTACCTCGTGGGTCGGAGTAATCGCCACCGCCTGAGACCATCACATGAAAGCCGCCAATCGTCAGCTCTTTCGTGAACGCAGCACTGCCAAGCTCTGCACGTGAACCACAAGGCTGTAAGGTCTGAAAAAAAAAAAGTTCTGCTCTTCTGAGCTCCTTTTACTTTTTCGTGGCATACCTGGAAATCCATTCCTAAAGCAATAATTTCGCCAAAGTATTCTATACATTTAGGTGCAATTCGATTTTTTTCCTTTTTTTCGCGGGGCGCGCTTAATTCAGGACAGATGGTTAACGAGCTATCAGAACCTCATTTACATGCGTCGGAATGCCTCCGTTCGAAACGCTGGAAAGTTCCGCGTTAAGAGAAGTCAAACGAGACCTCGCAGGAATCAAGCTGGAGAGAAATCAGATAAGGAGGCACAAAAATAAAAACCCTGCAACACACGCACTGGTTTTGCGGCCGATGAGTAGCTAACGTCACCCCGTGCAAACGATGGCGAACGTCTAATAAGAACACAGCTCCGAAGACGACCCTTGCTCTTTCGAGAGCTATACTGTCGCATCAATCACAAACGCGCTACAAGTACAAGCTGGTGGAGCTCGACCCGGGCGACTTGCATCAACGCCGCAAGGCATACGCAGCAGCTGCAGCTAAGAACGAATAAAACGTGGCAAGAACGCCCGTTCGAACTCCGGGCAGCAGGGAAGGAGCGATCAGAGCGATCACGTTCGTTGTGCTGCCCTGTGTAGTACGTATCGGCCCGCATCGATCGTCATACGCCGGAAAGCATTTCAAGGACGCCCTACATTACACAAATTGTCGGCGAAAGCCCGCAAGGAATAACGATGAGCGCTCCTGTCCGCAGTGAAGAACGTTTCATGGCTTTTGACAAGCCGTGAGTGCGGCAAAAAAAAAAAAAGAAAACGAAATGGACACACCGCGGCATATAATTAAGCAGCTTTTGCGCGACAGCGGAACTGCCTAGTTTTTATGTAATCTGCTTTCGGGAAATGTTAGAAACCGACACCGACAGAAACATTTGGTAATAATTTCACGTCCGGCGCACGCGGAGACAACAGTGCGACAACAGTAACAATTATCGCGGGCACAACTTGAAAGTCACTAAAGTGGCGGTTTGGGCTAGTTGGTGTGGCATAACTATGAGATACAGCGCGAAGGAGTAGGACACAGGTGAGAGATACGGACGAACGCAGACTTTCTGCGCTCTGTTTCTCATCGCAAGTGTTGAATGAACTTTTCGCGCCATATATCACCTCCACAACCAAGCACCGGCCGCCACTGTCGGATGACCCACGCTGCAAGCAGTAGCGTTTACAGTGGCATGCACGAGAATAACAGCTGCAGGAAAAATAATTTCAGGCTGCTCTATCGAGCTGCACTGCTCCGCAGATCAGTCAAAGAGCCTTGTCATATCTGCACGCGGCCCATGGCAGCGAGGAAAAGCCCGCCCGGACCGCCGGCTAACTGAAATATGCGCCCAGCGTGAGCGACAGGCCAATTGTTACATCCACGCGCTTCGCTTTGGAGAACGCGACGATTGATTCCCAAGGTGATGCCAGCGTGTCGCACCAACGGACAGTAGTCACGCCAGGCCGAGCGGTTTCAAAAGCGAAATTCGTCTGCTGCCGAGCCGCGGGACACTCTCTGCTCGTCCCTTCGACGAGAAGGCGGCCTGCTCTCGCCCTCCGCGCCGCCGGAGAGAGGACGCCACCCTCTAAAAGGACGACCAGAGCGCCGAAAATACAAATGACCGCTTCCTGACAGACATGCATGCAGGCGACCAGGCGCGGGCTGGCTGCCGGCGTCCGTTTGCGAAACTGGCAAACCCGTTCGGTAACCTACCCGTGATGTATGTATCAGCCCGTACAAGGCTAGAGCGAGCTCCTTTCAGCCACGCCAGAACGTGCTTTCATTCAATGAGAGGGAGTTCAAAGGCGGAGCACAAGCGCCGTTCCCTCTTTGACAAGCCGGCATGCGGCTTTCGCCGACGGTCAATGGAAGTCGCACGCTGTTTCCAGCGCAGCAGCTTGCGATCTCTGCAGTAACAGACGAGGCTCATGAGGAGCAGAAGAAAGCTCGACTTACCTCGGCAGTTCAGAAGGAAAGCTTGCAGTCGCCGCGCGGGCGGAACAAATATCCGTCGTGTAGGCCGGCGACCGTGGTGCGGCTCGTGCGATGGCCCTCGCGGCTGCCTTTGACGGCCGCGCAAACTTGGCGGTAGCTCGTGCACTGCCTTGTCTGTGGTCACGTCGGTCTGCCGAACGGCTCGAACGAGAGCCTGCAGTGCGCGGACCAACCAAACGTTTCACTGAGATGTCGGACCACGTTCAGGAGCCGCACGGTTGGTTGCTGCCGCGCCTCTCTCCAACCCCCGGTCGCGCCATGGGAAGCTGCCGCCGGAGGAGCAACGTCACTTCCGCCTGAAAAGTGGTCACGTGACTCACGGCGCGCCGCCGCCGCCGGCCCAGCGCGCGAAAGTAGACAACCGCCGCCTGCTGCGCGGCGCTGCGTTGGCTAGGCGGGCATCGTTTTGCGTTTTTCTCGCGAAATACCTCTAAAAAGGGCTGCAGCGAAAGGAGAGATGCAGCTTCACGCTGCAATGATGGCAATGTTCACAATTTAGTTCAGGTCATAGATTAAAATGGTTGCAGAACTTCCCCTTGAGCTCTCCCATAAGAATATAAACTCATTGTTTCGATCACATTAGCTGGCACTTAATTTACCCTCCCAGTATACCAAACAAATAATGAACAATAATATTCAAAGCATCGCACTTGACGCGCCGGTGCCTTCGCTACTTAATGCTCCAATTTTCCGATTCTAGCTCGCAACCTTTCTCGTATCTTAATTAATGAAGTACTGAAATGCCATTGAAGAATGTCGACTTGAAATGAGAAGAATTACTGGACAAAGAACCAACTAGCCTACGTAATGTATTTCTTTTTGGCATATATCCAACAGGAATTTGTCAAAAACCGCCGTTCTCCGCCAAATATTTTGCTGCCAACTGGATGCCTCGGAAGCTCTTGCGTCTTACATCTTTGCGTCTTCCTCGCCTTGGACCACGCAACAATATATTTGTGAAGCAAAGGAAACTAACCGTCAGGGCACGATGTTCGTAACGTTCAGATTCGCGCAGTGTAGAACTTTTGCGTGGGTGTTCGAGCAAGTTTTGCGTCCTGTCAAGTAACTTTTTTTTAGGGTACTTTATAAGGCTGGTGCACTCAAAATGAAAGTTTAGGCTGTTCCTTTCACAGGAATGCATCAAAACCACTGCGCAAAATAGCCGCCCCGCATGCAGTCGTATCCTGCTGTGCGCTAGTCGAAACTCCTGGTGCGCTCATGGGAAAACGGACCTATTGCAAGCCTTTATTTGAATGTTGTGCCTTTCAGTTCCAGAACTTAATAAATATAAAGCCCAGAAGGAGAACTTAAGGGTGGATAAGTGTCAGTAAGCTCACGATTCCTGTTGCTCATGCTTGCTTTCAAGCTTTCTATGCACATAAGCATTTAAACGGTGCCAAAGTAAATCGCCGAATTAACGGACGTGCGCCAAGTCACGCTCGCTGTCACATAAGTCACCTTGCGCACACATGTATCTAAGCGTCTTTCTCTCAAACACCTGAAAAAATTACAAATGACAAGCTATCTATTTGTCGCATAATGTAATGCTGAATTGAAAATAATAAAAAGATAAAAAACATGTTAAATTTTGCCATTAATCTTAAATAAAAAAAAAGCAGATAGCTTAATGCCTTCTTCAGGTTCCCCAAGTAAAGCTGCTTTGAGTAGGACGTCTGCTGAAATCGCTTCTCTTTGCTGTGCAAGGCAAAGGGAGATCTGCAATAAAATATAGTTAGTACAGGTCACTCGACTGAGTGCGTCAAATTTTCTTGTTCAGCGAAGTGGTGGTGCTTGACTTGAGCTCTATTCGCAACGAGAGCGCTCTTTATTTATTTTGCTTCGCTATTTTATGAATGGGGCTGTTCTGCAGTTCCCGCACTCAGCTTTTCAGCAGGTGAACTGGGATGTTACCAGCTTTCTTTCCCTGATCCCAACCAGTGACGACAGCGCCGAGACGAGGCCAGCGGTGGCGGTCCCCACCCAAAAAATTTGGCGCAGAAAAATTTGCCCCGCCCTTCGTTCAGATCCTAATGAGGAATGTGTTTTATGATATAGTGCAGCCCGCATTTGGTCACTGGAGGCCCGCTGTATTTTGTTTGTTTGGTTTATTTTTATGAAGATCTATGCCACAGAGACGTGTTGTCTATCCCACATTTTACGTCACCCCCCCCCCCCCCCTTTTCTACTGCTGATGCCGTTACATCCGACCGAACACATCCAGATTCACCGATTCAGCGTTGCCCCGGCCTCGGCGGTCGAATTTCGATGGAGGCGAAATTCTAGAGGCCTCTAGAGAAATTCTAGAGAAATTATAGAGGGCCTCGTGTACTGTGCGATGTCAGTGCACGTTAAAGAACCCCAGGTGGTCGAAATTTCCGGAGCCCTCCACTACTGCGTCCCTCATAGCCTGAGTCGCTTTGGAACGTTAAACCCCCATAAACCGTGAACCATAAACCGATTCAGCGTTGCGCAGTGCCTACTGGCAAAGCATCGCACTACACTGACATTAGACATGGGTGCGACAGACATGTTGAATTTGCGTATTTGAACATATCAGTATAGAGAACAGTGCGCCGTGTGAGTGACTGTGCAGTCAGACGCAGCTGGGCCATGGTCAATCGCGAAGCTGCATCGCCACCGACCATCCACTTAGCGTTGCATTTGACAAGGCTGCTTGTTTTCCGAACACTCCGGAGTGCACGCGCCGACACGTTGTATTTCGTAGAGCGAGACTCACTGATGTCGGTGACCCAGCGCTGGATAGTGGATGTGTTTTGCCTTCCACTCTGGCTACCTAAGTATGGTGGGGCAACTAGAAAAGGAATGTAAACCAATAGGCCCCTGCCTGTGCCACTTAAGTATAACAGGCTTAACCCAATCGTAATATAAATGAAAAGGCCCGAAGGCAATGTTGTGCTTTTGCCACATTCTGGCTACAGTCGGATACAGCTCAAGAACCAAGCGGCATATGCCCCTCAAGGCGGCCCTCCAGCCAATGGCGTCGACCAACTTTCACGACTCGCGGTTAATTAAGCCTTGCCAGTCCCCTGATGTCAGGCTAGCAGGTTTAAGGGAATTAACTGCGACGTCATGAGAATCGGTCGACACCATTGCCTGGAGGGCCTCCTTCGAGGGGCATATGCCGCGTCGTTATTGAGTTGTATCCCACTATTGCAGCCAAAATATGTAGTCGTGAACAATATGAGAGAGGGAACAATTTTTGCATAAAAATTTGGTTTTTCGCCACTAAATTTGACAATGACTTTTGGATATTATACTCCTAGAGTAAAACTAGTAAGAAAACAAAGAAAGAAACTGTTGCTTGTCGCACATAATTATGGAGTAATCATTAAATTAATGCTGAAACTTTGTTCCCCTTTCATATTGCTCACAACTGTATGTTACCAACCGGCGTTACTGTCTCGAACCTACGACAAATGCTTAAAAATAAAATCTAATTGCTCTCGTTGGACCTCCGCATGCGCTGGAAAACAACGAAATGGGCACCTGCATTATGCTCGACTTGACGTGGAGTTGCAAGACAAATTCCGTTCACTGTCGAGTGCCACAAGCTACCAGCCAGTGGAGAGTTTCAAGCGGCCAACCTTTCTTCCTTTATTTTACCATCCTCCTCTTTCATTCATCATTAAATACTCCCTTTTATGCCCCCTGGGGGAGCAAAATTCTTACATTGTGTCGTCAATTCCTCAGTAAGGCTGTCAGCTAACCACTACATTAACTTTGCACCATTATCATCTACAAGAAGTCATCACGAGCTTAATTTGATACCGTATTTTGCGCATGCTAATTTGTTCAAATTCAGTTTTTTTCCCCGTTCAATAGAAGCCTGGAATTCTCTACCCGGGTCCATTCGTTCTTGTCCATTTCAAAACTTTGTAACTGCCGTTGAAGACGCATAATAGCTGTGTATTCTTACCCTGCGTTAACAGTTCCTTTCTTGTTTGATATTTCATTTGTGATTTTAACTTTTTGTAGTGCTCACTTTGTACATTTTGCTGCATTTTGTTTCCTTGCATTTTTGTGTTTTCCCACTCCTGCCATAGCGCATATAATTGCGCTGCAGTATGTATAAATAAATAAATAAATAAATAAATAAATAAATAAATAAATAAATAAATAAATAAATAAATAAATAAATAAATATCTCTTTAAAAAAAGAAGCAAAAAGACCGCGCGAGAAAGCTGCCTGCGAGAGCCGCTAATGAATGACGGTTAGCCTTATGAGCGGTTTCCGCGTCGGCAGAAACCGTAAATCCCATGCCGTCGCGTCTGAACTGAGTCTGCAGTCCACTCATGTTGTGCCGTCATTCGGTGCTCTGCTATGCTCGTCCTGGAGCCAAGTCGACAGACGACAGCTGCGTCAGAGTTCGGGTGAGGCATTCTGCACCGATATCCGTGGGTTGTGCCAGTTCCGAGCAAGGTTGCGAGTTCGCCAGACTCTAAATAGGGACAGCACACTGCCCGTGCGTCATAAAAGACTCGAAGGACCCGATGGCCGCCAGTTAACACTGAGCTCGGATGACTTGCGGCCGGACCTGCTACGAAGCACATGAGCCCAAATGAAATGCGTGTAGAGGAAACTCTATTCCATTTGGCAGCGAGCGAAATATAATGAGCGCGCTGTCTCTACATAGCTGTACGAGCCCATGACCCGAGAGGATAAAAGGAAATGTCATTCTGAGTAAGCTGACAAGTAGACCATCATTTTAGAGTGTTTGACCTCTTGGCAGCATGTCCGCTTGGCTCAGCACATAGCGCTTGTATAGTTGCGAACGTCGAAACAGGCACACTCGTGACAGCTGTGACAAGTGGCACAAAATTTTGTCAGCAAGAGGGATGTCAAGAGAGGATAAAGTTGCTGTTTTTAGGGGCGGCAGACCACGAAACTGGAGGGATGCTCGTTCTGTCCGATAGGTGGTGGTGAAAACTTTTATTGTCCGTAAGGGGGTGACACCGGAGCTCCGGTGCCGCTCGCAGGCGTCCAGGGAGCCCGATGTCACCCTAAGGGGCAGGGGTTAGTAGACGAAGTGGTTTGCCGCTTCGGCTGCCAGACGGACAATGTTGGCCTGTGTCGTCGGGTCTTCGCTATGAAGCGCGCTCTCCCATGCTTCTTCGTCCTTGAACAAATTATATCCCGGGGAGCCGCTGCACTCCCATAGGATATGTCTTAGAGTTCCTAAGTTATTGCAGATTCTGTAGAGTTGGTCCTCCGGATTTCCCGTTTGCGTGAGGCATCGCCATCTTGGAGACGTGGTTCTTGGCTTGCAGGCGGCGCCAGGTGACTGCCTCGGAGGACGTGAGGGACCTATCCGGGAGTGGATATTTCCGCCGTCCTAACGTGTAGTGCTGTATGACCTCGTGGTAGGTCGTGAGCGTCTCGTCCTTCGTCTTGTGTCCCGTTCGTGTTGCGCTGAGAGCGAAAATTAACACTTACCAACCCGCCAAAATTTCCGCCTTGCTCTCGACCTTAAAGTTAGGTTGAGGCCGCCTCCTCCCCCCCGGATAATGAGCGCTCGGGCGAGGGCGTTGAAGCAACAAGCGACTCAACACGCGACTACGAATCGTTGCTTTTTATCGTCATGTAACCATAAATGTAAGACCGCTGAGAGTCCTTGCTTCGGCGCCAATACATTTCACGGTGAAAATCGTACTGCCTTTCTTCATCCCGGGTTCGTCGCGCAAAGCAAGAACACAGTTAATTAGGCCGGCTTCAGCCGCTTGTGCGCTTGTGTAGCCTCATCGAAACAGTCAGCTTCTAGCAACGCTGCAGCAATGCCCTTCTGCGAGCGCCGCTCGCGTGTGACAATAACGATAGTGCATCGCCAGCGACATGGGCGGCGTTATTCCACTCGCCCTTGTAGCACAATGACAGGCGGCGGGCGCCAGCGCGTCCCACAGCTGCCGTCGCGATGCAGGCTTCGTTCGATTACGAACACCTGCCGATTGAGACGAGGTCGCAATACGCACAAAAAAAAAATTGCGTTCTTGACCAACTTATGCGAACCTTTCCTTCTTTTTTTTAGCTTTCAAATAGGCCGCTGTGATGTCTGTTTGACTTTTCAAAATACGCGTTTGAGTTTCAAAATACGCGCTCCAATGTTGGTGCTCAAAGTTTCAAGGAACGTATACAAATTCGAGCTCCTATACATTTGCGAATTGGCCACCATATACATATAATCTGCAATTAGCTCAGCAACTTAGTACCAAGAAAGCAAGGTTTTCCGCACTCGCCGTCAGTTGTGTTTTTATAGGGTATTTTTATCGGGTTGAAACTAGGAAGAGTGCCCTTTTTTTCGTCCGTGTCGGACACGTGTTCCTTACTGCCTCCGCATTCTTTTTCGCGCTGTTTGAACTCGGCACAGCAATGACCAAAATAGCCCGTGGAGTCTTACTTATGCCACAATTGTCCTCGTCCGTGCATCGGGAACACCTTTTGAGAGGTATCAAGCGCCCAAGGACAGTCTAAAAAGGCCGGCTCTGGAGTCGTGTTTCTTTGCCACCAGGTAAGCTCGCTTGCCCTGCTTGATGGAGAGTTAGTAGTAACCTTCGATTTGCTGGTGACATTGCGCTGCTGTAGCGGCTCGCTGGTCCGGAGTTGTGGGCTCGCCGCAGGAGCGTCGGTTGAGGAGTGAACGCGTGGAGGACACGGTCTCCAGGAGAAGAAAGATGAAGCTGTGTTTCAGTTTTTTTACACGGCGTTTCTAAACCAGCCTGGGGTCCCCTTTGTGTATCACTTCGCAGACACGGATACTGCTCTTTCTTTCACCATTACATAACGCTTAACTTACCCTTAAGAACCACGCGATAGCTTTAAATATCCCTCCCGCTGCCTAGGGTTTGCCTACATGCCCATATATCGTACAGCTATAGCGCCTCCTTAACGAAATAGAATCTTGCCAGATTTACTTCTACGTAGGAAAATTTCTCGCCCGTCCCTGTTCTATAAAATTTTCTTTATTTCATTCATTAAAAAGCGATCTTCTTGCCCCGTCTTCATATGTATCATCTCGCATTGACCACCGGTTTAAGGTCGCCATTCCCTGTTGCCGTACCGCTGTTATGTTCAACTCATTTCTACCAATAACTTGCGCAGAGTGGAACCGTCTTTCCCCCTCCATTGCCTCAATCGTGGATGCACCATTCTTCAAGTCAGCACTTATTGAATACCTTTTGTAATAGCACCATTATTATTTGTTAAGGAATCTGCATTTTGTACTTTTCTATGTGTTTTTCTTCTTGCTCTGTACCCGCCCCATCTCTAACGGCCTCTTGGTCCTGAGGGTCTTGAAATAAATAAACAAATAAGCGGGATTGGTCATCGTCTACTTTAAGTTCATAGACCGCGAGGAGTTCTTATCCCACTCCTGGCGCAGTGGTGCAGCATGCGAGGCTTGTGAGACCCATGTTGCTCTTTGGTTGGGCAGTTTGCTCACAAAACGGGGGCAAGTTGTGATGATGTCACAAGATCACGTGACTTAGGAGGCAGGTCAGCCACCTGCTTATTCGCTCACGCTTTGCACTTGCGTGCTTTTCCTTCCTTGGCAGACGGTGGTCTCAGCGCGCTGAAGGCATAAAATATAGAAGCCCTGTCTTCTTGCACTGCACAAGTGTTCTCTCGCCGGTATTGTGCTTCTGGTGTTCTAGCGTTACGTAGCGTTGCGCCATCCGCGTGGCTGCACCTTCGCGCATGGCTTCGGTTGCCTGGACGTGCACCATCACCGCAGGCGGCGCGCGCATCGGCCACCACGACGGCAAAGCTTGGAAATAATGGGTAGTCTTTATGCTTGCTTGTCATTGTAAATGTAATTTATAAAAAAAATGGCTATAGTAAATACACCGAAATAAAATTTCAACGTAGCCCGAAATTAGCCAGGGAGCCATTCTGAAATTTTCCTCGCCAGCCGGGGTCGCAAAGTAGCCAATTTGGTGCGAAGTAGCCACCAAAGGCCGCACTGGCCAAGTGCGAGCGCATGCAGAGAGACATGCACGGTTCTTCTCTGCACAGGCAAGTGCGTAGGAAAATTCTGCGTTAGAAAGGTGGAGAGAAATTAACGTTTATGATGAAGAAAGAAGCGCACGCGCGCACACAAGCACTCACACACGCGAACCCACGCGCCGTCACGAATGCACACTCTGTGTCGCGTAATAAAGGTGCAAACAAGCGACTGCACGGACAACGCAGACAACAGAGGCGTGAAGGAAGTAGGTACCGTTGGGATTCAAATATACATATATATTACACTGCTACATACATTCGTTGGAAGCACGCGCGCAGTACCTTATAAAAAAATGGTCTATAGACTTTTCTATTGACAACTTAGAGTCGAAAGCCTTCCTATAAACATTGCCTTTTGTCTGTTCATAGTGTTTAGACTGTCTATGGACGACAGTCGATTGTCAGTATTTTAGACTTTAGTCTATTCACGGTCTATAGACAAAAGTCGATTGGAAGTTTATTAGGCTACAGTCGAGCCCACTTTTAACGAACCTGATGGTCTAGCTCATGGATTGCGTTCGTTGTATCTCAACTTCATAGTAAGTGGATCTCCTGCATTACAACCAAAAACACAAAGTGAGACTAAAGTAACGTTTATTTGCAGTAAAACACGTTATGCGCATCTCCTTCTTGGAAGCAGACACTATATATCGCGGGATTTTCCAAGCGTTCTCTGCACGGTCGTCCATGTGCTCCTCCACGAGTTTCATCTGCCGACCGAGCGGTTTAGTGACCCGGCGTAAAGCAGTCCCGGTTGAAGCGTCCACGGCAGCCGATGGTAGGTCGGCGTCCTCGTCACCTTCATCAAATTCCTGGAAGGCGGGGATTGGCCGTACTTCATGCACGATGGCTTCGTCAGTGCACATATTGATAAAAGCAGATTAGGAGTGTATTGTATAGACTGTATGTAGACATTCTGTCGAAAGTCGATAGGGAGTCAAACATTGTCTATTCAAAGTCGCCTATTCAAAGTCGCCTTTTCATGTGACGTTGTAGGGATGCTAATAGCGTGATGGCTGCATAAAATCCGGTGCCCTCGCGGACGGCCGACGTGCATCGGGGACAAAAGTTTCCAGGAGGCGTGAAAGGTGACCGAAGCCGATATATCCGTTATTAGGCTGTACGTGGCTCAAGACCACGCATATAGGTGTAAGTTGGACCCGCGTGCCGCAATGTGTTCCTCTCAAACGAAGTGATGGTTGTCGGACATGGCCCTTATGTAGTAGTAGTAAGTGTTTAATCATACAAATATAATACAAAGGAAGTTAAAAGATTTTTGCTCACCCCGGCATCTGCCATCACTGTGTCGGCGGCACCTGAGCTGGGGCAGCGGAAATAAAGGATAGAAGGCAGTATGAAGAAGAGAAATGAAAGAGGTGAGGGGACAGCAAGAAAGGACATAGGCAGTGGTCATATTTACACTATTTACATAGGCCCTTATGAGTCTAGATTCCGTTTTCCCGCCCCCTGGAGAGGCTTCTATCCTCAACAGCCCATTGTACACATCGCGAAGAACCTGCGACCTGCAACTTGCAACCCCTTTCGCTGTACACCTCTTGTGCGTCTTGGCTCGTCCACCACTGTTATCCAAGCCGTTGCCCGCTGCCGTTGCCCTACACGTCCCGCATTGAAACTCGAGTAAAAGTTGTCTCGACGAAGAGATGGTACACATTTCGTTTCGCGAGGCTCCTTCACGAACCCCTTCACGCGTGCACTGATTTCCTCCAACAGCAGTTCTGCGAGAGGCAGAGTATGCGTTTCTGATCTACGACTGCTATATGACTGAGGCGCCGAAGAGTTTGAGCCGGAGCTTATTTGAGCAAACGAATGTAATTGAGCTCGCGCTGTGCTGCTATGGCTGCGCTGTGGTTGAAAGGGAGCACTGTTTCACTGACGATAAGCGGGCATGAACCCTAGGCTTGGAATAACTCCTAATTTGAGCTTCTTGGTTGCTTTCCTTGAACATTCTATAGTGGCCCTAAGTAAGGCGCAAGCAAGCTCGTTTACCTGCGCTGCTTAGGATACCCTCAAAGGAAAAACTCAGGAGAACTTCGGACGTATTCCATCATGACGGTAATGCGCGTGTTGTCCCTCGCTCACATCCCTTAGCTTTTGAAAAGGCACAGCTGCAGCCGCAATGTTAGGCTCGACATTTCCTGGCCACTGGGCGCAGCATGTGCGTGCTGCAGCCATGCATGCATGCATATTTAAAGGCGCGGCCTTAGGTACGGAAATGCTGCGCCTTCTTTCACTGGCCTGCGGTCTGCAGAGTCTGTTCTATTATCGGTGTACCGGGTTTCACTCAGCCTATAGTCTTGACGCAGTTGTTTCATAGCGAGTATAAGGAAAAATTAGAATTGTCTTTTGATGACGCTCTTTTTTTTTAAGAACTTTGAATGTGAATTTTATGAGAGTGCCGTTCTCAACAACTCGTAGTGAATCTGCTGACACGTGGCATAATTCTTCACAGTCTTCTCTATCATTGTAAAATGAATACCGTACAGATATCAGCCTTGGCGTTATCTATTGAACGCAGAAGAAAAGTGCTCCAGAGGTTACGGGTCTTTATTACGATGCTTTGTCGAAACCGTTTGGAATTGGTCATGCGTGTCTACTGAAACCGATGAAGATTGCCTTCCTAGAATAGGGTAGCGAAACAATGTCTTGCGTTATAATTAGAGCACACGCGTAGAGGAGATTATTAGATTTTTGTTCAGTTATCCTGATACCATTTTTATCCTTTGCACGCGCTGCACAGATCTTCTACATGCCCAGGATGGTGAGCAGCAGACGATGCACTTCAAGAATGCTTTTGAGAAGTTTAATTGCACCGCTAGTTTCAATTTTGAACTGCATAAATGTGTACATTGCTTATCGTGCATGTATTGAATGCACTTCAAGAATGCTTTTGAGAAGTCTAATTGCACCGCTAGTTTCAATTTTGAACTGCATAAAGGTGTACATTGCTTATCGTGCATGTATTGAATATGCCCAGCGTGGATAATTTTGAAATAAACTGCAGTAAATTTACGTGAGCATATCGATCACCATCTCATTTGTGACAGCTGTGCGCGTACAGATACTGGTATTTTTCAATGGTTATAGACAGTTGTAGACATGTCTACAGACAGCCTGTAGATTTGTATGCACTACATCTTCAGTAGGCTTTTCTCTGTAGACTGTCTACAGACAGAAGTCTACAAAAAGTGTATGGCTATGTATAGATTGTCTATAGACTAGTCCATGGGATTTGTCTATAGAAAGTCTACAGACTTTATTTACATAACTCTATGGAAAGTCTACATATTGTCTAAATAAATTTTTTCCAGGGTATAACGCAGAAATTAGCTGACGGTTCAGCAAATTCTTGTGTGGCGAGCGAGAAATATTTCTTGAAGAAGACCGCCCGCCAAGGTTTCCGAAAAAAAAAAGGGTAAGGCAAAGCTGTATTAAGATCCACACTGACCCCTTCCTTATAAAGACGAGAACATGTGGGGCGCTTTGATATCACTAAAGAGGTAGCTTATCCACTCCTTTTTTACATCGCCTTGATAGGGGTAGCGAGCGAACTCAGGAGTATGCAACGCACAGAACACGCTATCTACACAGGCAACATAACGCTATGAACCCAGCAGGGTTCTACCGGAAAAAAAAGGACGAACGGCTACAACTAGCTGCGCAATAAACTGAAAATTTCGCCCATTTTGACGGAATATAATGCTCACTGGAGAAGTCGGAATACATACGACAACACTCCCACATATGCAAACCAGCGGACATTGATATAGCCATGGATGGCCAATCGATCCGACAGACAAAATGGAGTACTAGGCCTGTGAATACAAAAAGGATTAAAACCCGACCACACGACCAAGGCTCTCACCAATGTAACGAAACAAGTCTGGAGAATGATAAACAGGATAGCGAACAAAAGGAGGGGGGTTAAGGAACAAGATGCAATATGGATAGTGGCAGCGCTCATCATCCCGCGTTTCACCTACGTTACACCATATCAGAAATCAAACAAGGCGGAAAGGAGCCAAATAGACGCGCTAATAATAAAGGTGTACAAACTCCGCCTAGGATTACCCTCATACGCTTCAAACAGGAAGTTGCGAAGCTATGCGCCCCTCCCAGATGATAGGCCTTAGACAAGAACGGACCATACTTCCCTCACCAGACTTGGACATCCCAACATAGAAGACAATAGCGATCAAACAGCAAACATCGCACCAGAAATCAGAGACTCTCCCTGAGATTACCCCATACGCCTCAGACAGGAAGTTAGACGATCTTGGAATCCATTGCAACTTCGAAGAACATAGCGAAGCTATGCTCCACTCCCAGATAAGCCTTAGACAAGAACGGACCATACTTCTCTCACTAGACTTGGACATCCCAACATAGAAGACAATAGCGATCAAACAGCAAACATCGCACCAGAAATCAAAGACTCTCTCTGGGATTACCACCATACGCCTCAAACAGGAAGTTCGACGATCTTGGAATCCACTGCAACTTCGAATAACATTGCGAAGCTATGCTCCACTCCCAGATGGTATGCCTTAGACAAGAACTGACCATACTTCCCTCACCAGACTTGGACATCCCAACATAGAAGACAATAGCGATCAAACAGCAAACATCGCACCAGAAATCAGAGACACCTTCGTAGTTAGACCGCTGCCCAGAAATATGGATCCGACCAACCATGTGGGCAGGAGGAATGCCAGAGCCGAAACTCTGGAAAAACACCACCTCAAAAGAAAACACTGATTTACGTCGACGCATCGAGGTACAAGGGCAGAGAGGCGGCCGCAACCGCGATCACCGACTCACAAGGCAAGCCCATATACGGACCAACTACACCGACCAAATGCATGGACGGCGGAAGAGGTCGTAATAGCCCTAACAATTTGGGAAGACTTACTGGATAGTCGCAGACTCACAAGCCGCCTGTCGAATCTTCCAGCGGGCTGGGACACATTTTTCTTTTTCTTTTTTAGTCCCAATATAATCTATGTCGAGCCTTCCAGTCCGTTGTGCCAAACGGCGGTGTAGGCAGGGCACTTTTCGTCCTTCTTTTTCCCGCCCTTTCTAATTTATGTCGAGCCTTCCAAAACAATAGGGTTAGCCTCACAACAAACAAGTTCCTGACGGCCGGCCGGCCGGAAGGAACAGACCCAGACAGGCAACACATGGTCGTTTCGGTCGCCGGCTCTGTGGTGGAGGGCAACGCTAGAGTAGACGCCGTCGTCCGAAGCTTCACTAGCCGAGGGTGGGGACACCGGTAGAGATCTTCACAACACCAGAAACATACAGGGAAACAATTCGGGCTTGTGGGGGCGAGACGTAGGCAGTACGCATTCCCACTTGACAGCCTAAGCCGAGAGCAAGCAAGCCCCTACACTTGGGTGTCTACAAACCGACACGCATTCAAACGCAGCACTTATCCACAAGCACCACAAGATATGGTCACACGTTACCACACAACATGGGAACGCAGGGCTAGCCCCATAATGTCTAATATAGGTAACCCAAGTTTCGAGCAGTGGGAGGACCTTCTAGCCGACCTTATAGCGGACTAATGCTGACCACTACAGTGACGGTTCATGCGCGTTCACCGCGGCAAGACCTCTAGCTGTCAGCGTCCTGGAAGCCGCTGACAGTGCCATCCTAGCATAGTGCTCCATGGAATGATTCCCATATTGGACATGGTGACTACCCACGTTACCATATTTGGTAGCCGCCGACGACTCCATCGGGAAGGGGGTGGACAAAGGAAGCGGCCGACGACCGCGGAGTGAATGCCGATAACGGCTGGCGAGACATTGGCGAAGGAGGGGCGGCGGAAGAAAGACACCGAGGTTTGGAAAGAAGGAGCCGACGGGAAGAACGCGCAGAGCAGTCGGAGCTAGCGGACGAGACGGTCAGGGGAGAGCAAGGCAGAAGACCGGAGCTGCACCACGACCTGAGAGCCCGGGGTCTAGCCGCTGCTAGAGATCGACCTCCGCCAACCCCCCCCCCCCCCCCCCCCCCCTCCCGCCTGGCAACTTGGCGTAGAACAGCCAGTCGACGAAGAAAGCAGCGCAACTGCGAGGAATCCCCAGCCTGGTCGCGGCAGACAATTCCAGCCCTTCACTGAGCTCGCGCCACGCCATGCCACGCCGACGCAGCCCCAGTGAACACGAAGCCAGCAAGTCCCGTAAGCGACAGCAAGCCAGTTGATTTAATTAAATCTATCTAAAATGCATTTCTAGAGTCTGTGTTTCCATCTCCTCATGCCCAGTGTGGACCTAGGACCATATAAAAAGCCGGTTCATCACACTACTCCCTCACCAATCCCTTCCTAACCCACTACCCCTAATCGCAATCCAGCCAATAAAGTTAATCAATCAATCAATCAATCAATCAATGATCGGATTCATGCCCCATGGAGAATTCCCATGGTCCGATTTACTGTGCGATCAGTAGAATGAATGCGTAATGATCCTATAGTAGAAGCACGTGTGAAGACATGATGCTTTTTTTCTTGGCAACGGATACAAGAAGCATCCCAGAAAACTAAACATTTCGACAGACTTGCCTGTCTGGTTGGGTTTGATAACTTATAAATTCTGACTTGCCTCTAACCAAAAACTTTTTCATTTAAACCCAACGTTTCGAAGCCGGCCCGGCTCCTTCTTCAGCAGTGACTGGGGGTGATGGGTAGAGTCTTTTTTTTATTTATTTTATTCAAGACAATTAATACATAATTGTCTTGGGGGACGTGATTAAAGGCAGGAAACTGCCTCACGAGGTCACGCCACCCTGTGGCAAGTAGCGGTTGACACTCATGTACAGATAAAGGACAAAAAAAGAGAGACACTGTTTGCAAACGAATGAGAAACAAAATATCTTTTACAGAGCACTCCCGAAAAAAAAGAAAATATGAACCCGCTTTTTTTTTTATATCAAAAGTCTCTACAGGCGTAAAATACAAACAAGATTTATTATACAGCTCAACTAGAAACGCATGGTTGAAAAAAATCTAATATACACAACACATAAACATAAAACACCCACAATACATAAACATGACTTAAACTGTCCACTTGAAAGTGGAAACTGTCCACTTGAAAAACTAAGCATTTGGGGGAGAATGAGGCCAAAAGAAGGAAAGCGGTGGTGTGAAAGGTGCCAACGTCCTTAGTGCCAACGTCCTTTGCTCCTTGAGTAGCGCGCCGTGGTTAGCCGAGCACCGAGTGGAATAAAGAGAAAACTGAAAAGAAAGATAAAAGTTCGCCAGGGACTCTTAGGACTGCTTACGTGTGGGAAAGCAAACGCATTACTGTCCCTGGGTGCACTGACTCCCACCCATACAGGCGCGCGCGTATGACATCACCCAGAACGCCGTACGGCGAACGGTTGCATCACAATTTTGATAAGAAAATTGCTCTTTCAGGAAAGGGAATAGCGCAGTAACTGTCTCACATCTCGGTGGACACCTCCACCACGCCTTAAGAGAAGAGGTAAAGCGTTTGGGAAGACATATAATTGAAGATTCATGCGTCATCAGTTCGAATCCCTGTCGCAAGCTAGCCTCCAACTTGACTATAGCACATGTGAGCTACATGCAACGAGAAATCGCGTGACACCACCTAGAACGCTGCACGACAAACGGTTGCCTCACAATTCTGGTACCAATGTTGTGGGGAAAACTGGCACCACATTGAGGTCGGCCAGTGGGGAGTTCATACAGACGAATGGCATGTACATACATGATGGTCTGAAATGGCGGTGCCCGGCTTGCTGTGTGCGTCATATGGCCCCTTGATGACGTCACTCTATTTTTCTTGCCATCGCTGGGATTTTCTATGAGACTATATAGTAACGCTTTCGCATTAAAACCCGGGAGAACGGAGGCCTCAGCGCTCAAGAGCCGCCGCTAAAGGGCGCCACTGCAGTCTAAGGGGTCCCCCCTCAGGCCAGTGGAGGTGGAAAACAGCCTCAACGCATTCCTTGGCAAAGGGTGCTCTTCTCTTGGAACAAGAAGGGATCCCTTTTCCGTACACAACGTCCGTAATGCGTATACTCCGATTCGCAAGCACCCCCTTCTTCTCTCTTCTCCCAAGTTTAGTGAACTTGGAGATAAGACTCAGACGCGCCCGGCGCAGGCTGCGCTGAAAAGAGGAAACTAGCACCCGATGCCACTTCGGGGTGACGATAAGGCTTGCTGTCTCGCTGGAGCCGCTCCATTCTTTTTTTGTTTGTTTGAGCTTCTTACTATCGCAGAAAACATCACGCGAGTCGTGTGCGTATGTTTGTCGGCGAAGCTAACGAACCTCCTTACAACACGCTGTCGCGTTTCCGTCCACCAAGAGCTCGTCAACGGCCCCTTTAATACGGAGCAAAAAAAAAAAAAGAGTAAGTTGAGGCCGTCGGCATTTACTACTGTGTCGTGCGCTGCCGAGAATTAGCCAAGTTCGCGAGCGAACAGCCGCTAGTAGCTGATTGCGGAAGTCGAGGCAACTAGAGTCCTTTTACCATAACAGTTTCGAGACAGCGTTGAAAAACTAGGCCACTTACTGCGACAGCTCGGGACAGAGAGGCGTACGTACCCTCAATCAGTATATCCAATAAAATTCAACGAAATCCAAAGGAAGCCAATGTATCGAAACAACTAGCATTTGGATCAAAGCGAAGCCGATGAAATCCAGTGGGATTCACAAATATTTAGCGACGTGGTTTTACTTAGTGTCGGAGCGACTCCATAATATGTACCACCTTCATTCTGTTCCTCGCAGTTCTCTGGCACTGCAGTGCCAACAAATCTCTTGCGCCAATGAATCTGGTGCAGAAATCATCTCGCCCGTCAGAACGGTTCGTGGCTGGCTGGCGGTCACCGCTTGGTCACCCGCGATAGATAGCCCTGCGTGCGATCGGTTAGTCGCGCACCGTTCTGCATAAACGAACGGCTTGGAGCTCCTGTCCACGCGCCAAACAGTCTCCGCACTACATCCAGTGCACTTACGGGGGAGCTGGGCCGCTTCTCCTATTGCACTGCGCCCTTCACTGGGTCACTATTCGCCGCACCGACTTGAGACAGCGACCCGTTGCTGGGTCGCTCAATAAACTCTCTCTCTCTCTCTACAGACTTCACATTTTCCGATTCCAGCTGTGGTGTCTGTTGCTAACATACTTTGTGACATAAAATAGAGAAATGGCTAATTCGTGCCGTTTGCTTGGTGAACAAATTAAAATTCCATGCGCCACTTCTTGAAATTTAAGCCGCCGCGGTGCCTGAGTGGTTATAGCGCTCGGCTGCTGGCCCGAAAGACCCGGGTTCCCGGCCGCGGCGGTCGAATTTCGATGGAGGCGAAATTCTAGAGGCCCGTGTACTGTGCGATGTCAGTGCAGGAACCCCAGGTGGTCGAAATTTCCGGAGCCCTTCACTACGGCCCTCCTCATAGCCTGAGTCGCTTTGGGACGTTAAACCTCCAGAAACCAAACCAAACTTCTCGAAATTAAAAAAAAAACACTGCTGTGAGTATTGGTTTATTGGGGATCGGGAGCCAGTGTTCTCCGCAAGACGACGAGGAAGGCTAGACTGTGAAGGAGCCGCCAGCAGTTATAAAAGAGAACAGAGAAAAGGTTATTGAAAATGTTTACATGGTGAGATTACAGCCATTTGTCGGATTAAAAAAAAAACTGCAAGTGAATACAGTTGCACTTGTTAAATACAGCTCTGATGAGGATTTTTTCCCGCCACGAACACTCGCACTTCGCCGGTGAACCTGGGCCTCGGATGGGGCGAGGAGGACCAAGTGCCATGTGCACGACACTCCAGCCGTTCTGCAACCCCGACTGATGCGTTTGCACATCGCAGAAAGCGCGCGCATGAACGCGGTTAACGTGAATAATCCAAGGATGCGGAGAGGTGACGAGTTCGCTGTTTCCGGAAATACCAGGCAGCTGGTCCAGCCGAGCAACGAAGGAGCGAAACTGTGCGGCAGCCACCTGCCGCTGTCAATCCGCTTCGGGGCAATACCCTATGCCACTGTGACGCCGCCAACTCATCGAAGGTCGTGTCTTTCGACAACTGGCGCCACAGATTTCTTCCCATAATGAAGGAGGTGCGGGATTCGATACCCAATGCCACCGGGTACCCACCGGTGATACAATGGGAACAAGATTTCCCCTGGCCTGGTAATCGGCGTATGCCGGGTGAAATGCTGGGAAATGGGTCTCTGACCCCACCTTGTGCAACGAAAATCCTTGTCTTGGCGCTCTTTGGCTGAAGCTGCCCTTTCGCCATAGACTTTCATCATCAACGCCTTATTTCTTCCCACGAGGATGTTTCCCGGAAAGCAACTACCTCTGAGCCTTCCCTCAGCCTTTGTGCGCTTCCCATTCCGGAGAAACTGACCCATAATCTGGGCAGATTTGGCGATTCTCTCTGGAACCCTCGCTTGCTGCGAGATGTTGCTTGTCTGGGTCCGATGAAACACGTGTGTTGCTCGGGCCATGCGCTTCCGATAAGGCCGATAACAGCAGCAGTTAAACACCTTGGCCACGTTGGCAAACACCTGTTATTTACACAAAGGGCGCAGAGACGGGCAGCTATAGGTTGGCCAAGAATGACACTGAGGCGAAGGGATGGCACCGTGATTTTGCACAGTGACCTGCACCGTGGAGGTAAGTCGACGATAGCTATTTGCCTGTTGAGATGCACGGGAAGTTATTCTCGTGTTCTTTTTTTTAAAGCATGGAATGCTTTTATAGCTCTCCAAATTAACGCGAACATCATCCCGAAAGCGAGGTGAGGCTGAACCTGGAGCCAAACATAAGGTAAAATATAAAGTGGAGCTTATCCGAAACATTGAGAAAAATTGCTGTCCAAATGGTATTAAGCAGAACAAAGCTTCAACCCCGAGCGTGCTTCGAACCAGCACCGGTGCAAACCGAGCATCTTCGTTTCGCGATGCATGCTTCTGACCACTTGGCCATGGTTGTTGTTGTTGTCCTCGATATATAATGGCGCATACTTGACCATCGCCGCAGCCTCCCGCGCGCTGTATTCTCACGTCGCCTTCCCCATCTTTCAACAGTTGGTTCTACGTTTCCAAATCCTCGTCCCTAGTATTGCTACCACAGTTGCCATGCGATAAGGCCGGATGAGTCAGGAGATAGAAAGTCTCGCCTACGTCGCCAGCGGCAGCATTATAAGTGGCCGCACACGTATAGGTTAAAAGACTGTCTTGTGCGCGAGTGCGGCTACCGCATCCTGGAGCCGTCATAGAATGCGCTACCCCTTTCTGCAATACATAGCACGCTTGCACCTACTCTAGGCGACGAATTTTTTTCTCTACCAATAGATCTCTTCATTCGATCGGGAAAAGGCATGCCGTTTGTATAGTCGGATACATCTCAAGAAGGCAGCGGCAAATACCCATCAAAAGAGGCGCTCCAGCCAATGTAGCCGGCCTATTGTCATGAAGTTGTGGTCAAGTCCACTTCACGGCGGCGCCTACCAGTCAGCTGCGATTTCGTGCTAAAGGATTAACCGTGACGTCATGAGAACCGCCCGTCGCCATCGGCTTGACTGCCTCGATCCCTTGAGGAGAATTCGCCGCTGCCTTCTTGACTTGTATATATCCGACTACAGGTTTATCCAAGTGCAACGTCGTCGGATGTTGCCGACGCACTTCCAATATTAAACAGGCTATGTTGCATTAATGGCGCCCGAGCACTTTTCCTTGATTATGTTCCGGAGCATTTCAATTATTAATGGGATAATTAACATTTGAACTGCCACAAAACAAAAAAGGACCTCAAGGAAACACTGCCTTGAAGTGCCAAAAGGCTTCATTATCGGCGACGCTTCTTTTTATCCATGTCTCCGGAGAGATGGAGTCGTGCCAAGTTGAAACCCTCCGCGAAGAATCAGAGCTTTAATCGTTCAAGACACGCATCCTATCGCAGACAACCACCGTGGCAGGGTCATCTTGCACGAGCGCCAACAATCTCGACTTTCTGCTGCAGGCCAGAGCGTTATTTTGAGAGCAGAAAGAAACGCGATAAGAGCCAAAATAGAAACCACAGGGCTTGGTGGAATTGTGTGGCCGCAATTTTCTTTTCGAACTAAAGAGGAAGCGGGACGAGAAGCTTGGCTTCGACTAAATAAAACTTAATTAAGCAATCGAAAGTAATTATCATTTTTGCATTAGCTGAGGGCAGTATCGAACATGTTCGAGAACTGATCGAGTGCAGATTGGCAGTGCCAACAGTCCTGAACATCTGACCTCCGCATCATGCCAGTGGAGGGCAGGCGCACAGCACTCGCTGCGCAACTCAGTGGGTCCGTCTTCGATGATTAACTACGCGAAAACCATTCATTTCAGAATTTAAAAAAAAATTTAGGTCTCTCGTCGTGGTGTCAGATTCCTGTGTAGGAAAATTTTGAGGGCAATGACTTGTTCCAAGAGATTAAACAACATTTGAACATTTGCACTGAGGGGGAACAGACCACTTACCTTCCCTGCAGTTTCAGTGCCAGTCTGTCGGTCAGTTGTACGAACGCTCTAACTGATGCTTCGCCCCAGATTCAAATCCCATATTTGCGGTACCTCATTAAAGACACATGAACTGGCGGTTGGCCCTAAACTACTGCACATGCCTAAAAGAAAAGCAGCCAGAGAAAAAACCTATTTGGTCTCCTCGTTTCGTACTGTTCGCTCTAATTTTCAGTAGCGTTAATCGTCATATTTCATCAACGCTACCATGTAACGTGTAGTCAAAGTGTTATCAAAAGCACCCTTAAGGCAAACGATGTTCTGTCAGGTAGTCAGAACAATTTTCTCTGAGATGCTTGCTTCAATGCCCAAGCCACGATTGGGTTCATTCGTCGCAATTGCAGCCGTATTCCTCAGCTTCGTCTTCTCTATGGAATGATTTATTAATTTCAAGTACACTATTACACGTTATAGAAAAAAAAAAGCTATCAAGAGAGCACTGAGAGAACGGAAAAACAGATGTGCGAAACTCGGCAAAAGTAAAGATTTGCACTAAATCACAAAAAATAGTCCGACGATAGTATATCTGTGTAACCCTCAACAAACGAGAAAAAGAAGAACAAAGCGGACACAAAAACAACAACAAAACGCCAAACGTCATCAGTGCAAGTAATTCGTTAGGCGTTCTCTGAATTTTTTTTTTAATATCATTCGTAAGAACTAAGGATGACGGCAGGCGGTTCCACTCCATCGAGGTTCCGTAACGAAATGAATCTCGGCAGGTTACAGTGCGGCGTTTGCTGGCCAGTATACTTATGTGAATGATCTATGCGTGATAAGATATCAGTTCGTGAAATGTTAAAAGAACTTAGAAATGTTCGCTCGTGCTATGTGTATTTAACCAACAAAGCGGTTGTTAGAAATTTCATTGATGAGTTCTATACAGATGTGCCATACTAAAGTTTTGGACGAAGCTGTGTTTACAGATTAGTAACTTGACGGGTGAAAGTGCCATATAAAACTTAGTAAGTTTTAGGAAACCTAGCATCCGATTACCATTAGCGACCATAAAAACAGAAATGTGTTTTTCACGAAAGATTAGACGTAAGAAGGACACCGAGATATTATATGATGCAACATACAGTAAAGTTTTACACCGATTACTGTAAGAAAATGGGTACCATACATTCCGCCGTGTGAAGCGCATTACTTTACACTTAGTTGTGTTACGGTTAATTTTACACTTAGAGACGAAACGAAATGCAAAAACGTTTGTTTGCTGCGATTTCAGAGCTCATTTAAAAAATCCATACGCAGAAAAAAAAAATCAAAACGCAGCGCTTCCCAGTATGGTGTGCCTCACAGCTCATTACACCTGATTAACTGCATGCATCCCAGTATTGCTTTTGCACGAGAACAAGCACGTGGATTTAACTCGGAATACAGGCCCAGTTTTTTTTTTTTTTTTTACTGGAGAAAGCGAGAAATTATCGCTTGGTTCAACTCCTGTTCATGGTGGAAAATGATCCCCCAACATCCTATCCTAAGCTGCCCTTCTTGAAGCTCGCGAAAACTCTTGTTAAGATCGCTGTTTTGTACCACTGAGTAGTAATATAGACTTCTGCTCCGCAATGTTCAGAACAGTCCCGACGAGATAGCTTCCGAAAGAGACCTCCACCATCATCTTGCCGACACTTCGGGATCACTTCACTTTTGTTGGTTGATCTTCGTCGAGAAATAGTCATGCTGTCGAGTGGCACTTATTCCTCCAATCATGCAGACTATACCGGCAAATAGGGACCTCACGATATCAGAAGCATGTCCCATTGAAGTCGAATCTGGCGAGCATTTCTGTACGCGCGCGTACCTGGCCATCTGTCAAAGCGTGAGACGCCCATTGCCTAGGATCAAACCTTCTTGACTCGAAGAGGCTCCTGCAGTAATTTTTTGACATTACTGGCGATCCAATGTGGAGTGCAGCTGTAATGTTCTTATATGTGCCACTCGGCTGTGATCGCGCACAGTTTCTTCCACATCGGTCGGGTTTTTGTCACTCAATGCGGACTCCAGGAGGCCGCTGTTTACGCCTTTTAATAAGGTTCCGCTACCTTTAGATTCATGAAACCATCGAAAAACTGTCGCACGGGAAGGAGCAAATTCCCAGAAATCCCGCTGCAAATTATACAAAATCATCGCACAAAAGTGATTTATCTTTCCAGTTACCCATCGCAGTGGCTTAGTGGCTTTGGAGTTCTGCTGCTGAGCCCAAGGCCGCGAGATTTAATCCCTGGCCGCGGCAGCTGCATATCTATAGAGATGAAATGCAAGAAGGGCCGTGTGTTGTGCGGTGTCAGCGTACGTTAAATACCAGACGGTGGAAATTAATATGCAGCCCTTCACAACGATGGATCTCATAGCCCGAATGCATGCAGCTGGAACGTTAAACCTCACATACCATACCATACCATACCATACCATACCATACCATACCATACCATACCATACCATACTATACCATACCATACCATACCATACCATACCATACCATACCATACCATACCACTTTCAGATTTACCCCACACTGCGACCAAGTGCCTAGCGTAATCCTGCAAGGAGCGTCGATAAGCCGAGCAAGTTGAGACTTGCCCGTTTTAATCACGAAGGGAGCCGCTGAAGTGACACATAGGCTGTCTCACAACTTTGACATTAGTACTCGAAGTGCAGTACTTCACGCAGATAGTCTGTGCGCTGGCTCTCAAAACATGCAGGCTTTGCGGAGTTTACAACGCGTTTTTCGTCGTAGTGGCGTAGGAGTATATCTACTGTAACCGAAAACTTTGTGACGTCACGCATCCTAGCCTTGGTCACTTTGGGACGTTAAACCCCATAAAAACAAAAAAAAAACAAAGCTATAGTATCTCGTGATTCCCTTCTCACCAATGGTGATGTGTAGCCTGTGGTGATGATGAGTTTGCAAGCATTCTGAAATTTTTGAAGAAACAATCAGGGGTTTCTCCAATAATTGAAGTTGGGTGGGGGGTCTAAGGGAGAGGGGAGGGGAGTGCAAGGGTAGTGGAAGCGGTATTCATTTTTAATTTATCTATGTCGTTGATGAGTCACATAGAACTACATAGGACACATAGTCACATAGGACTCCAACACTCAGGACAAAGATGACAAAATTCCCTGTCGTGTGTGAAAAATATAAAAATCGTTACGAATTAAGGGGGTGCCTTCATAAAAGCAAGGAGGTGTGCAGGGAAACCAATCGAAACAATCGCTAATGTGTTGTCACTTCATGTCATCTGTGCATTAGACCTTCCATACTACGTGATTTTTTCTTAATCTTTACAAATTTTAATTTTAAACACAGTGCGAGATACGCCGGTGCGGTTTGTGAGAGTGTGTTATGAACGCTCGAACATTATGAATGTGGTACAGCTCAGTTAATAAACAATTAACCAAAATTAGGCAATAATTTTTTTATTTTTCATTTTAGAACGCAAAATTATACTGCGAAATTGAAGGCCGTCAACATCGAAACCGAGCACAGCTTTTAAATTTTGTGAATCGACATTGTGGTTCGAAATATCAAAGGAAAAAATATTAGGAGGACGCTTAAGCTTCGCCTTAAGAGTAGACGCGATAGCGTCTTCACCTGCTTTTTTTTCTTTTTATTCCTTTTCTTTCTAATTTCTCACCGATTACCAATCCACGATCACATTACCGATCACGGTCATCGATAGCAATCCCAATTACCGATCACATTACCGATTACCAATCACCAATCGCAATTATCGAACACCATTCCCGAAGCCCTATCTAGGTTGCACTGCACGACATGCTACGCCGCTACAGACTCACACACATACACACCATTCGTGTCAGTACAACGAAGCACCATAACACAGCCTTTTCATCCCGCGTAATTTTTGACGGCTAATTAAAATATTTATATTTGGTTTTATTTTTAATTACTATAACGTCAGTACACATCACAAACACACGTTATTAAGCCGTACACACCAGAACGCTTTCACTAGGTGCTCCTCTAACACGCTTGAATAATAATAATAATAATAATTGGTTTTGGGGGGAAAGGAAATGGCGCAGTATCTGTCTCATATATCGTTGGACACCTGAACCGCGCCGTAAGGGAAGGGATAAAGGAGGGAGTGAAAGAAGAAAGGAAGAATAGGTGCCGTAGTGGAGGGCTCCGGAATAATTTCGACCACCTGGGGATCTTTAACGTGCACTGACATCGCACAACACACGGGCGCCTTAGCGTTTTTCCTCCATAAAAACGCTGCCGCCGCGGTCGGGTTCGAACCCGGGAACTCCGGATCAGTAGTCGCTTGAACCAACGATCCTTGGTGACCTATGCGCTGCCGTGCAGGGGAGCTGGGTTCGAATCCCAATACTGGCTAATTCCTGTCTTCGTTTGAAACTTCAGGGATTTTTTTCCGACTGACACAGGACAACGGACGACGGCGCCGGGTTTTCAGCAGAGCGAGCTGCTAACGCTATCGCGTAAAATGCGCTTTTGAGTGCTCGGTAAGTGGGCTTTGCCACGTTATATATTGATAAAATGCCGCTCGCATTTCTAACGCAGCAAAAAAAGACTAAGTATTTGCATTTTATGGTGTAGAAGAAGTTAACGTGATTTTGGGCGACGATACCACGCGCAGAAATGTCATTTTACAAATGTGCAACGCGGAATTAAGAGCCAATTCAACGAGCTTTCTTAAGAGCATTTCGAAGCTCGATATTTCGAACCACAATGCCGATTCAGAAAATGAAAAACTGGGCTCGTCTTCTATGCCGACAGCCTTCAATTTGGCAACATAATCTGGCGCCCTAAAGACAAGAATTACAAAGTTGATTCGTTATTTTAGTCAACTAATCGCCTTTTAATTGAGCTCTATCACATGCATAATGTCCGCCTTGCTGTGCAATCCACATGCATAAACAGCACCAACGTGTCTCTTACGGTTAAGATAAAAATCTGTGAAAATTAAAAATAATCACCTGGAAGAAGAGTATGTTTTTTTCCTGTTAACAGGCTAGGAATGCGCTCGCTTTTAAAATTATAAATCAAAGGATCAATGAATAAATTAATCGGACAATAACCCTATTAAATAACTCCATCAATCAATTAAATTCATCAACGTCATCTTTACATCTTCACCGATTAGCCCAACAAATACTGCTCACCGTCCGCCTCCCATAACCCCATCACTACAGGGGCGAAATTCGAAATTTTCGACTAGCGAATCGAATATCCTTAAATTCGACTTCCTGAACGAATCAAATAGAGAGAGTTCAAAACTATTCGATACGAATCGAGTCTCCTTTCGAATAGCGTTCTAATAATTGGCTCTAAGTTCGAATAGGCAACGTTGGAATTCTTTTCCACCACTGTCTCGAAAACAGGTCTCGCTCCGACGCAGCACAGCTTGCTGCCGCGATCGGTCTGTGTACGAGAAAGAGGGTTCAGCGCCATGACGCGGTCCATTTGCGCGGCGACGTTCGCAAAGCTGGTAAAAATAGCCTTCAAAACTAGGCAACGCGACATGGTTCAGCCAGGTATAGCAAACCCGTCTCTGCATGTCCAACATTTTTGGAACAAAAATTTGAATATTGGAAAACTATAAGGTATACTGTTATATAAATATTGCAAGTATTGACCAATTCTTCAGATGTGTAGCAAAAAAAATTCTTAAAGTTTTTTCATCGCTCGCATGGAGCAGTTGAGACTACCATAGAAAACCAATGGAGAATGCTTTTGACGATCGCAAAAACGTTAAGAGCAAAAAAAAAATGCAAACTTGTGGACTGGAGGTCTGCAGATATATTGAGTGTCAGTGAAATTTTGCAGTATGTGAAAAAAATTGCGTTCATAAATTCTTTCTAGTTAAAAATGCATTTAGCCGCCGCGGTGGCTGAGTGGTTATGGCGCTCGGCTGCTGACCCGAAAGACGCGGGTTCGACCCCGGCCGCGGCGGTTGAATTTCGATGGAGGCGAAATTCTAGAGGCCCGTTTACTGTGCGATGTCAGTGCGCGTTAAAGAACCCCGGGTGGTCGAAATTTCTGGAGCCCTTCACTACGGCGTCTCTCATAGCCTGAGTCGCTTTGGGACGTTAAACCCCCATAAGCCAAACCAAACCAAAAAATGCATTTGTCCAGAATTGTTGGGTATGTACGTATGTCCGATATCGCATGCCATGCATGGCCCAAGTTCTCGTCCCTCTTATCAACTGAAATCGGACACTAGCTTACAGCTGTCGACAGTAGCAAAAGGCAATTTCTCTATGCGTATGACATGGCGGTCACAGAGGTAATACAGTGACTTCGCGTTGCGTGCCCCCTAATCGAGATCAGTGCTGCGTCTTTCAACAGCGACAGCTTTAATTTCATGAGTACCGCCGCGAGCGCTTCGCACGAATATTCGGCTTGTACGAGAAATCGCACACGCAGCGGATGATCGCAAAAATATTCGATTCGTATTCGATTCGCTTTGCGACCACACTGTTCGTATTGGATTCGGATAAGAAAGTTAGACTACTTGCATTCAATTCAGTTTCGAAAAAGTACTCCTCGTACACCGCTGTACGAGCAATCGCTCCCTGCACGCTCCAAAACGAAGCATGTCAGGAACCTCACCGCCGAGATGCGAACCTCGTGTTTTGAAGCATGGACTGTCCATCATCTGCATTTTTGCTAAGCCACCTGCTAAATTCCATGGACGGGCTCATCATTACAGATATATATATATATATATATATATATATATATATATATATATATATATATATATATATATATATATATATATATATATATATATATATATATATATATATATATATATATATATATATATATATATATATATATATATATATACTTCTGTCACATTACAGGGTTAATTGGACCAAACTATTCCATGCATTAAACGTTTCTCTCTTTCTCTACGGCAGTTTAGTGCGCTGGATTCTGTGGTACGGTGATGGCGTAATACTCTAATGAAGTGGCCAGCAAAGCTGCTCTGTTCACGCCGCCCGAATGGGAGTTGATGAAGACGAAGATACCAAACCCAGCGCGGGAGATCGGCAGTTTAGTGCGCGGTGTTTTATGCTGAGGTAGTGGCGCAGTGTACTGGTAAAATGAAACTACATAAATTTTGACGCAAAACCAACCGACACGGTTGGGGTGTTTCTGTACTTGCCGCGACAGGCAATAAAGAAAAGAAAAAGGTAAAGGCGCAGTGCTCTAATAAAGAGTTCCGCGAAGCTGATCTGTTCGCGCCGGCCTGGATTCGAAGCCCACTTTAACAAAAATTTTACTGAAGACATTTTATCTTTATTTTTTTCCCCGATCATGTAGAAGTCACGTCGGTTTGCGGACCGGCTGGCGTGGACAGCGCCAGATTTTCCGCCTCATGAACCATACAATGTTTTCGCATTAATAGCACCTACCCGAACTCTATACGCCGCTATTTTAGGAGCTGGACACGGCTGCCGTTGCCGCGAGGCCACTTTGTCCTTTTTTTTTAATTGCCAGTTTTGACAACAGTAAAATCACCCCTAAAACTCGTGGACCGCGCTCGGGTCAACGTAGCAATTTAAAACTTCTTCAGAGTTGCAAGTTCATCCAACACAGGTAGCAACAGAGGTGGCTCTAGTTAGGCACGGTAATCTTCCCGCACGCACATAACACTTTCTATAATATTCTTTCTCACTGGCCGAACGTTTGCATCAGAATTTCTAAATGCCATCCTTGTTGTCCATAAACTATGCAGGCCGAGAGGCATGATGAGGTCATAAGAGAAACCTCCCTCGTCACCTACAGGCAAAAACCGGATCACATACGGTGTGATTGGCAGGTCTTTCTTTAATGACCTTTGAAGGATGTCCCAATGAAGCACAGGGTCCCAACAGTCGGATGCATGTTCGATCGTTTTTCGGTTTTTGCACAAGAAACAATTTACTGTCCATTGCACGAAAATTCCCTTCTTATCTAGATGTTTTGAGTGGAAGTGTGTTGCTATGGATTTGAAAAAAAAAAGCTTTTAACGCAGGGTTTTACTGGCATTCTTTTCACCCTTTTGAGAACACCCTGCTTTGAGCCTGCACAGCTTAGCTGTCGGTACATTAGTAGGGGTAGCATGACATCCAATAAATATTTATACAATTTATTTTTTGTTACCAAACTTAAATAATCTAAAGAAAAACGCGCTTTCAGCAAGTGAAAAGACAAAACAACTTCGCGCCAAAATCCTTCTACCCTTGCAGTTCTTTTAGCGGAGCATGACACGATGTACTCGGGCAGAGCATTTCGCAGATGTACTTGGATGACTATGCGCAAAAAATCATTCTGGTCACGAAGAAAGATAAAACGCGACACAGTTTGCCTCAAATATAGGTGCACAAGACCCACACCACCATTACGAAGCGAATGGAACAAGTTGGTCCTGCTAGTACGTTCCCATGTGCTACGCCACACAAAAGCAGCAAATACTCTATGTATTTTTTGCATGTTCACACGCGACATAAATGATACCTGCAGAACATACCATACCTTTGCGACTAGAAAAAGATTAGGAATAGTTGCACGTGCGAACATGGAAATATTGCGACCGTTCCATGCAAGCGTTTTATCCCAGGCACTTTCTATTTAATTCTTCCAGTATTGATAGTTGTCATCATAGTGCTGGAGAGGCACACCAAGATATTTCAAGGGCAGCGCAGTCCATTGCATGTTGGCAAATACTTCCAAGTTTCTGATCCCACTCGCCATGCCAGAAACTTACCGACTTGTCACAGTTAACGCGACATCCTGTTTTATCGCAGAAATCACCCGCCGCCTGAACAGCTTCTTGAACGCTGGCTCGATTATCGCAGAAGATAGTCACATCGTCCGCGTGCGGAAGCACCTTAACTTCTGTTCCATCGAGAGTGAAACCGCGGGTCCTTTCATTATATATCAGGCTTAAGCAAAAGGGGTTCAAGATATAGCGCGAAAAGCAAGGGCGAGAATGGACAGCCTTGCCTCCCATAGGATTTTACAGTAATACTTTCGCTAAGTCTCATTTACAACGAGGTGCGCAGCACACTCAGAGTATACGCCATTTTGACGCCATTGGCGATAATCTCAATTTTTACATATTCTAAGAGCTGGAAAAGGATGTCATGGGATACTCGATCAAACGCTTTCGCCAGATCGAGTTGCAACAGAGCAACTCGACCTCCGAGAGCGTCGCACCACTCGAGAATGCTTCTCGCCACGTGTACATTGGTGGTAATGGTGCGCGCTTGAATGCCACAGGTGTGATGTGGACCTACCAGATATTTTATAACGCCTTGTGTCCTTCTTGCCAGCACTTTCATAAAGATTTTATAATCGACGTTGGTGAGGCTTATCGGCAGATAGGACCCCACCAAAAGTACCTTCGTTGCGTAGTCACACTTCGGAATCAAGACAACATGAGCCGTCTTAAACGTGGGTGGCAATTGTTCCGTTTCATAAGCCTCCTTGAAGACTCTATACAAAAAACAACTGAGCTCTCCTTTTAAAAATTCATAGAAAACCGCGTCTAGGCCATCACGTCTAGGGGACTTTCCTTCACTTAGCTGGTCAATCGCACATTCTATTTCGGTTACACTGATTGGCGCTTCCAATCTTTAACACTCATCTAATTTGGGCATTCGTCGCAAAAAAATCAAATTCAGAACTTTCCTTTTTTGCATTCTCCTTTCCCAGTAAATCTCGATATTGATCAGCAAATGCGGCTTCTATAAGATTCGGGTCGGTGGTTTCCTTATTTCTGTACAGTATTTTGTGGACTTCATTTTTTCGGGAATAACTCTCTTCGTCCCTCAGGGATCGCCTAGTGGGCGTCTCTCCCAGCCATAATCGCTCAGCGCGTGCTCGCACCACTGCTCCTTTATACTTATCTTCATTTACAAGCTCAAGTTTGCTTTTCTCTTCCTTTATCTGCTGCATACAGAAACCAGGCTGCGCACTTTCAACGTTCAGCAGTAACTTCAGCTGGCACTGCAAATACTTTTCTTTTTGCTTTTCCTTGTGTTGCAGCACAGTTGCTCGCTCGATTGCTTTCAGTTTTGCGTTGGCTTTAAATCCTTCCCAGCTGGCTGCAAAGCTACTATAACCATTCGCTGCCGTGTGCAGCATTTGCTTTACATCATTTACAAAGAGATCGTCGTTTAAGAGTTTAGCATTTAATTTCCGGAGACAACAGTTAAATTTCGACTTCCTTACTTTGGAACCTAGGCTGAACACAACGAGGAAATGATCAGAAAGAGATACTGGTACAACGTCATAGCTTTCACACAAAGGTGCCAAATCCACCGATATATAAATGCAATCAAGCCTAGCATGGCTCTCACCTTGGAAATGCATGAATTTTACGTGAGTTCTTGTGGATAAAAGACAGCCAACATCTATTAACTCATAATCGCCAACTAGCCCATTCAATACATCAACACTTTGATCTCTTCTTTGGCTCGGTCCTCTGGCCTACAAACAATTAAAATCTCCAAGAAACAATATTCCGCTCGGATTTCAGATACGGCTCTAGATTTTCAAAAAACACATCGCGATCACATTCTTTGTTGGGCGTGTAAATGCACACTACACGCCAAAGACCCAGTAAAGGCAAAATCTAGGACAATAAATCGGCCATTTTCACAAACAAAAGCTTGTTCCTCCACTATTCCACACTCTTGCATATAAACAGTGCGCAACCTGCAGATGCTCCAACAGCATGAGAAATGCACACGTTGTAGTTGGCAGTGAAAGCCTGCACCATGCGGTCCGTCTACTCTTGGCTGCTGACCTTGGTTTCTTGTACGGCAGCGATGTCAGAGTCGTTTTCAATGAATAGGCGGCTAACATGGTACTGCCTACGCTTTCTTGCCAAGCCTCGTAGTACGTTCAATGTGGCTACACGTAGGGCTTTCTTAACATTCACTGTCATGTTTAATCAGAGCAAAATGGCCGCATGTGCTTACCTCGATATGTAGTGTGATAAATCGTACGTCGTTTTCAGAGACAGTCGACCGTCGCTCCCGTGCAGGAAACGCCGACACCCTGCCATGGTGCTGGCTCTTGAGATGCTGCCATGATGTACGCAGATGTTGGTTGCTTACGCTGAGGGACAATAAGCCCCCGCTCCTACGTGGGCTCCTGGTTGACCGCTTTGCTGTCAGGGGGGGGACTGTGTTTGGACTTGAAGCCTGGCCGCCGAGTCACAGCTGTTTTGGGAGGCGGTTCCACACTGGAGCTGTCTCCAGCAGCTACCGTCTCCTCATGCACTCTTTTTGCTGGCCCTCCGCTCGTGGCATCCATAGGTTGCGCTTTTTCTTGCTCGTCCACCACCGAAATGGTTTTCGTAGCACTACCGGAGTCATTCTCAACAGTCTTTTCGCTGGGCAGGCTTTCACTCGCATGAACTTGTTTACCAGTGGTAGCATTAGCATCGTTATTTTCCTTTGCGCGGTCAGGTGCGTCACTAGCTGGGGCCGGCCTGCAGCACTACTGGAAGTCTCTTCCGCATCTTGAGCGTCCATGACGTGCTCTGCCACCAAGTCAGTCTTCGGTTGGCTTGCGATGGAAGCGTAGGTCTTGACACACTGGGTATCGCCGTGCCCAAAGCGTCGGCATCGCGAGCACCGTGGCACCTTGCAGTCTCGCCTGATGTGGCCCGTGTTGTCGCACCGTAAACACAACGGAGCCCGATTCGGCACCACCACTAAGGCAACCTCACCTCCGACACGTGGCTGATGAGGCGGATCGTCAATCGTGCTTCCCGGCCTCAACTTCAGGGCCACTAGCCTTGTCGTCGACGCCCTGTCGCTGATGCCGCGAACTCGCCATTTCTCTCGGGTAACTTCTGTCGCCTCGCCATAAGCTGCTAAGGCAGCCCGCACGTCGTCGTCGCTGACTACGTGAAGTAACCAGTGGAGTTCAAGTCTGACGTCTTGGTAATCCGGATTAATGACGAGGCACCGACGCTTCTTGACGACGAGCTCCCCTTTAGCAAGCATGCGTTTTGTCGCTTCAGCTGTCTTGGGTGTTACCGCCCAAACATGATTCATTTTGTACGCCCCAGCGCGATGACGTCGGGGAGCGCACCAGAATCAGCTAGAGCATCCCTGAGATCTTCGACACGGAACGGCCGAGCCTTCACATCCGCGTGCAAAAAGACGGTATTCAAAACTACCTGACCTGAGGGCAGTTGCGGCAGTATAACTTGGTAGTCCTGTTCAGCTTCACCAAAAACCCTGTTACCGAGGCCAGAAACGGCCGCTGACACCGCTCCGTTGGAGCTCATGATAAGCACGTCCGCTCGCTAGCGCGGCCGGAAATCGAATCCGCGAGGCCACTTTGTCGCGTGGCTCTTGGTATGGTTGTTTCTGCTCTGGTTATCGTTGGTCGTCCATGGATTTTTTTTATTCCATTTATATGGCCGTTAGAAAATAGCTTTCGCTTCTTGTCACCCCTCTAACCCGCCCTTACATCTTAGTTATTTGGAACGTCTGCAAACGACGGGAAACTCCCCAGCTCATGTTGTTTTCCTTTCCTGACTCTCTGGGCTCGTGTTGTCGTTTCCTTCCGTCGTCCTTGCCTTGTTCGCGCTGTTTTTAGAATGGGCTTTTTCCGTGACCGTCCTGCTAATTTCTCAGCTCATGAGTGACTTCGACCTGACATACATTCGCCATTCGTTTGGAAGCAATGCATCTCAATAAGGGTGGCCCAACAGCAGCGGGACATAAGAAGTAGACCGTGAAGAAGGTTGTTTGAAAAGAAATTAAACTTGGGAAAAAAAAAATCCGAGTCTAGAACCCATGCGCGCTACGCCTTTGGCCTCTGTCACGCCTTTTGCTGTGCTTTCCACAGTATGTGTTTTGCTGTGCTTTCACCAGCCGCTCCCCTCAATTTGTGCTTCGTAGGCCGTATCGTATCGTCTCTGTTCTGTTTTCGGAAGCAGGGGTACGGCCGTTTTCACTTGCCGTGGGCGGCGCGGTCGAGTCTGGCGTGACTGCTACCGGTTTCTTTAGTCTCCAGACCAATCAAAATACAAACATTTTCGGCGTTTAAGCTGAGCCGCGTCGCGTCCGGACATGAATAGTGCCTGGTCGAGGTTTGCAGTGTTCAGGTCGACGACCCTCTGCAATAATACACACCTGTACTTCTATCGCGGATTTGTTTTTAATTTTTGTTTTTACTCTCGTCAAATGCTGTCCGTTACTACAGCCTTCGCTAGCCTATACTTTCTGTAGAGTGTACCAGATTACTTTCTGCGAGGTAAAGGGCTTGGCACAACGCGCTTTATTTCTAGCCGTTAAGGTTAGCCTCAGGATAAGCATGACTGACAAGATCTGAATAAAAGCGCATACCCAACAATTCCGGGAAAAATCCATTTTTGAACGGGAAATAGTTTACCAGCGCATTTTTTTTTCATATATATGGCAAGATTTCGCTATAACAATCAATATATCTGCAGATCTGCCGTCGGCAGGCTTGAATATTTTTGCTATTAGCGTTTTTGCTATCTTAAAAAGCGTCCCCATTGGCTTTCGGTTGCACTCTAAGCTGCTCGATGCGACTGATGGAAACACTATGAAACAAATATTTTGCTACATATCGAAAGAATGGGCCATTACCTTCAATACTTCTATACCAGCACCTTACAGTTTTACAATATTCAAAATTTTTTGTCCAAGAATGTTGGACATGGACGCGTACAGTATTCAGCTATATGCATCACGATTTTGAAGCCAGCCGATCCAGGAGGGTTTCGCTGATTGTATTCTGGCCAACGGCGATTTCTAATGAAAAAGGACAATCATTGTACTTCAAATGCGCCAAAACGACACACACACACACACACACACACACACACACACACACACACACACACACACACACACACACACACACACACACACACACACACACACACACACACACACACACACACACACACACACACACACACACACACACACACACACACACACACACACACACACACACACACACACACACACACACACACACACACACACACACACACACACACACACACACACACACACACACACACACACACACACACACACACACACACACACACACACACACACACACACACACACACACACACACACACACACACACACACACACACACACACGCACTCGCACGAGAGAAGAAAACGGGACAAAGCGCCTGTCCCGTTCTCTTCTCTCGTGGGTGTGTGTGTGTGTGTGGTTTTGGCGACTTTAAAATACAGTGATCAATTACCAACTAGCCCAACAAGAAGTTACCTCAATTAAAAGTACGAGCACCTAGTGTATACCTGGCGAAGAATATAAAGAAACGGATAAGGTGGCGCCTTGAGAGTTGAGACTGGCAGTAAAACATTAGATTTGTTCCGTTCGTGAAACGCAGCATTTACTGTCGTGAAAGAAAAACTTGGCGAAAAGAAAAGTAAATACTCCATTAGAGAGACGCACTGGCGTTTCAAAGTCAGGGCCTGCACGCGAGGAGCCCTGTGCGATGCTGGGGTTGCGATACGCTCGGAGCCCAATAACTGAGCATTCGCGTACTTTTTCTAGCAATTTTCCTCCTTTCATTTTTCGTTTGAGGTGTTTGCTGCCGGTGAAGCTTTTCGACGAGTTCTATCAGCCTTTCAGTATAGTCAATGCATTCACTGCATGTGAGAGTTTTGCTAGGTCTGCACAAAGGTTGAAATCTATATAAGGTTCCTCCTGTTTGGCACGGGCTAGGACATTTTATCCTTGATTCTTCCTTGGACATCCCACCACAGTTCTTTTTTCTTTAGAAAAGGAAGCCGCTTTTCAGTTGCGCCTAGAGCCAGAGCATATAGGGCTCAGGGCGCAGCTTGTAAGGTTAAGATGAGTCGCTTTGTTGGCACGGCTTACGGAATGTGTTCCGGCTGCAGAGAGCGAGAGAAAGAGTATGGATAATAAAAGACGTGGGGGGGGGGGGGGGCAAATCCGTACAACCAAAGCACGGCAGGCAAAAGAAAAAAAGAAGCTACCAACAAAAAGTAATGCGATTACACAAATAACATTTCATAGAAAGAAAGAACGAAAGTATAACAAAAAGACTGACGCCGTAGCGTACCGTTAGCGGAAAGGACGACTTGGAGGAGCGGAAATTGCCTAAAGCTTTAAGATGAAAAACCTGTAGCTATTTTTTCTTCATTCTATGAAACGAAATTTCCGGCCATCTTACTTGATTACTCCTCTTTCGCAAATCCTGGGTTGCGCTTGCGCGAAATCTCTCGCTGACTTAAAGTTACACGGAGAAGTAGGAAGTTGGCTGTCACATGTATTAAAAGTCGGCAGATTTCTGAATTTTTGTATTTGAAGCTGCTCCCCCCAGTCTAGAGATAGCAATCCAATCGATACCAGGCCATCAGGGTGTGGGCGGGAACTAAAGAGCGCAGGCGCTCTTATGCACTGAACTAAATCCGTGGCCTCCCATCCCTTGGCCCGAATCCGACAATTCCTGTGAGGATTGCAAGCAACTATACACAGAGGATGCACTCCAAGAGCTAAGAAAAAATGGAAAGGACACTTAAGCTCCGCCTTAAGGGTATGACCCGATAGCGTTAATGGGTTATTGCCCATATATGCTTAATTGGCCATTCTCTACTTCACATTCATAGATCACGGGTAGTCTTCATACCACTTGTGGAGCAGCAGTGGTGCAGCGGTTAAGCGATGTGCCACTGCCCTGCGATGGCAGGTGCTGCCACCGGTGGGGCTTGTGAGACCCATGGGTTGCTCTTCCCGAGCGACCTCTCGCGCCCAATCATTAATTTAAGTGACACCTGCCAGGGTGGGCAGTTTGCTCGAAATCCGGTGGAAAGGTTGTGTGACTCCACAAGGTCCCGTGACCTAGGTGGTCCGCCTGGGTTGCTTCTCTGGGGATTTTTTCGAGGATTTATTGCTCATCTGCAACGACGCCGGCTTTCCTGCATTGCAGGCTCTTTAACGCTATGGCGTTAAAACAGACAACTCTTCCAACTCACCCTCCAGCTCCACGCGTGAAGGGCACTACCAAATCATACGTGTACTTGATGGGTAGTCCACGCAGTGGCGCTGAAATGGCGGCCGCGAAACCCCCTGTATACCAGGTGTTTCAGGGAAGATTTAAGTAATTCTCAAAATAGGTTTTTGAGGCAAAAATATGGCTTTTTCAGCACAGATTACCAGTGTTGGCAGACACCAGAGAACCGATGAATCGTTTCAAGTAGTAAGAAATTTTTAATACTGAACTCTAACTATTAGAGTTATACACCTAGTTGCAATTAGAGATTTGTAGCCGGTCGTTAGTAATAGCCATATAAGTTTTTTTTTACAATTTAGAAAACGCGATTACCCTTGGCGCTGTGGCTCGACAAATTTTGGCATTTTTGACTAGTTACGTGCACTGGAGAGATTCCTTTGCCTGCATGCTTTTCAAAAGCGCATGCGTTTTGGCACAATGTAGCCGAATTTTCTCGAGTCACAGCGTCGAGGGTAATCGCGTTTTCTAAATTCTAAAAACTGATATGGCAATTACTATAAGAACCGGCTACAAATCTCTATTTGCAACCAGTTGCCTAGCTGTGATAGTTAAAAAGTTCAGTATTAAACATTAGTTAGCCATCTTACTACTTGAAACGATTCATCGGTTTTCCGTTGTGTGCCAACACTGGTAATACTACGCTGAAAAAGTCTTATTTTTGAAAATTACCTATGTCTTCTCTGAAACACCTGGTGTATGTAGTGTGTGTACTGAATTTGCTGGCGTAGTAAAACATTTTTGTAGAAGGCGTTGTACTACACCAACAAATTCAGTACTATATACAGAGGTCGCGTGGCCGCTATTCCTGCTCTGTTGCTAAGGCTACCTATATAGCATGTTTTACTGAGTGTTACAAGTTGAATGCCTCGAGGACTTAGTGACCATGGACTTCTTCAGCTATATTTTAACATTACATTCACTTTTCCTGGTTCCACTGCGAAAAATAATTTCAAACTATAGTAAGAGTGACTACGATAAATGAATGTGAACTAAAAAATTTCCAAAATTTTTCTTCCCTCATTTTCATGCCGATATGTCGGAGAACTACGCACTTCTAAAGGGCGAACTCTCTGCTGCAAAAGGTAAACATGTACGACACACCTCTATATCTAACGATAGAGCTTAGAAGCATGAAGAGGGACTATACCGTTATGCGAAGAGGGCGTTGAGCCCTTCTTCGTGACCTAAGTATATGGCGATTCCCTAAAAATGCACTGCTCGGCAGGGCGAGGCGGCAAAACAAATATTTATCAAACGATCTACCCACGCTAATCAGGCATAAACCCAGGAAATTTCGAAAAACATTATCGCCCAACCCTGACCCTGATAATATTTCTCTTCATGAAGAGTTACATTTGTTGTTGCCAGGTAAAGATATTTTCGCGCATTACATGCAGTTGCATGCAGTTGAGCATTACATGTGTACCGTATACACTTGGGAAGAGTGCTCCAATGCGCATGCTTCACCCTCGGACCAGGATCGCTTTAGTTTATGGAACCAGATATCATGATTGGAGGTAAATCCCGCCTCACTGCTAATCTTGAGCAATGATATGCTGGTATTCACAGCATTGAGTCGAGTGTAACAAAGAACACTACATCTAATTATAGTCACATAAGCCGTCTTTGCCGATAGCAGGTGGTCGCGGGTGATAGTAGCAACCCGTGCAAGCGTATGGCACTTGCCGGGGGATTTAGTATTACCAGACCGGCAGTAACCGTGCGCTCAGGGTAGTCACGTGATTAGTTGCCATATGGTTCCTGGCTGGCTGCTGTTAGGCCGGAGGCGAGCCGCTGCGCTTTGCGTTTTACCGCCGGGAGACTGATCGGCTGCGTGACCTGTTCGAATTAACCGTTGAGTACACCGATGCGTTGCAATTACAGGGCGCTTGCTCATATTCGAATATACGTCATTTTGACCGAACCAAAACGTTAGTTGGAATAAACCGGAGGTTCGATCTCAGCGAGTTGCAATTAACCCGATTCCACTGCACCTATCTCTCTCGAACCCAGTCTTGTACACGGTGCCGAAAACAAGCAAACGATTACAGGTTCAGTTACTTCATCAGAAATGCAACTTATTATCAGTGGTCAATTTGCCCGTGAAAAGTAACTGAACAATTACAGATAAGTAACAGATTACAATTACGCTATTTTTCATCCATCTTTTATTAGCATAGCACAGATATACATGATGAGAATGAACTAGAGCGGCTTGCTTGATCTATGGTCTGTTGCAGTACATGCGTCGGTAATTTTACCTGCCGTTGTTTTTCGAAGTTTTGGGGGCTTTTTTTTTTCACGTTTCCTTGCGAACACAACAGTAGCGACACTAAAGTGTGTCTCGACGCGCGCGACGGAGGGAAGTGCGTTTCTGGCGTCCCTCATGCATACAATAAGACAATGTCAAACCACGGAATAACAATAAAACATTTCTGATTCTGACTCAGGTTTTGATTTAACATAAGATGACCTTGCGCATGACCTTGACGTTATGCAAAGCGCCACGCATAGCTGTAGTTCGAGTTCTGAGGGGACAATGGCCCACCTCACTGAACGTGACAATCCGTTGCGATGTCGTGGTAAAATGCGAAGCGCGAAACATGCGGCTAATCAAATATGTAGGCCGCTCTTGCTTGCATGTTGGGACATTCTCGCGCGCGCGGCTTCTTCGCAGCTTCACCGTTGTCACCCTAACGTTAGGGAATTCCATGTTACACCATGCTTTCCATCGAATTCAGTTTCTTGAAGTTATACTGCTGGTTACAACCTGCTTTAAAAAAAAGGAATCTAAGAGATTACTAGTAATCGTTACTGAAAAAAAGACAATTGGATTGCCGAGAACGTTACACCTTACAAAAAGTTGAAAATGTAGTCTATTACAAGTAATCAGTTACTTGTAACGCGTTGCGTACAAGTCTGGTTATCTGTAGCATTTCGCTGCTGTCACCATACGATACGTTCCACCTCTCAAGTCCAGACGCTTGTTGCCTTGCGCAACTGTCGTCTGCTAAAAGGCGCGCGCACGTTCAGATTGCTCGTGCTGCCATCTGACGTAAAGCTGAAAAAGCGCAAGTCGGCCGCCTAGTCGCGCGCAATCTAAATCTAAGGCCCAATCTAAGAGGTCGTGTCGGCGCACCTGGAAGCGGACAGTGCCGAAAATTGGCTCAACTTGAGGCTGCGCTTGTAAATGGCGTAGAAAACCACACCGAGTGCTTTCCTCTACATCCATAAAAGCGATTCTATTACGCCCCCCCCCCCCCCCGGTTTTTCCCAACCGCACTGCAAAAAGAAGAAAGTAATATTTTCGTAATGTTCCAGCAAACAGCAAGTCAAAATATGCAGTGACCGAACTGGTCCAAAGAAGATTAACATCGTTTCAAATAAACAGCAAAAGTTCCCTTGGAAAACGCATGACGTTCTAGGTGCTCGCAGGGGTGTGCATCGAGCGCATTCGCAAATGCATGCAAACGCGTGAAGTGCACGGTCACGAGTTTAGGGCTCATCTTACGCCGCGTCGGAAAGCATACACCGCGGTACATCCGAAGCCGTAGATCCACATAGTTTAGTAATAAAACGCTATACCAGGGGTTTCAGGGAATAATTTAAGTAATTCTCAAAAAGAGGGTTTTTTTTAGGTAAAAATGTGGCTTTTTCAGCATTGTATTACCAGTGTTGGCGGACACCAGAATACCGGTGAATCGTCTTAAGTAGCAAGCTGGTTCACTAAATTTAATAATTCACTTTTTTAACTAGCAGATTTAGGCGCCTAGTTGCAATTAGATATTTGTAACTATATCAGTTCTTAGAACTTCGAAAACGTGATTACCTTTGGCGCTGTGGCTCGTCACAATTTGGCTTTTTTGACTAGTTATGTGCACTGGAAAGGTTGCTTTGCTTGCATGCTTTTCGAAAGCGCTTGTACTTTGGCACGATGCAGCCAAATTTTGTCGAGCCACAGCGCCAAGGATAATCGCGTTTTCGAAATTCTAGAAACTGATATGGCTATTACCAACAGCCGGCTACATTTCTCTAATTGCAACCAGTTGCCTAGTTGTGATAGTTAAATAGTTCATTATCAGAAATTAGTTAGCCAGCTTACGACTTAAGACAATTCATCGGCTTTCCGGTGTCCGCCAACACTGGTAATAGTATGCCGCTAAAGCCATATTTTACCCCGAAAAGCCCATTTTTGCCGCGGTGGCTCAGTGGTTAGGGCGCTCGACTACTGATCCGGAGTTCCCGGGTTCGAACCCGACCGCGGCGGCTGCGTTTTTATGGAGGAAAAACGCTAAGGCGCCCGTGTGCTGTGCGATGTCAGTGCACGTTAAAGATCCCCAGGTGGTCGAAATTATTCCGGAGCCCTCCACTGCGGACCTATTTGTTCCTCTCTTCTTTCACTCCCTCTATCCCTTCCCTTACGGCGCGGTTCAGGTGTCCAAAGATATATGAGACAGATACTGCGCCATTTCCTTTCCACCAAAAACCAATTATTATTATTGAAGATTACTTAAGCCTTTCCTGAAACATGTGGTATATGTGGAGGTCGTGTCGCCAGTGTACCCATTACTGCGATAAGAAGGCTATTAAACAATTAATTAGTTTCCTGAAGTACAGTCTTCTCTCCTAGTCCTTTTTTGAGTATTGCGTCGCTCAGAGAAAATTCAAGAAAAATTTCCCCCGCTAAAATGCTGGCTTGTTAGCGCTCAAATTTCGCACAGAGGAGGCATATAGTGATAATTTTTGTTATATGCTAAGTTTTGGTCGGGTACTTGTTTGGCTCGTTTAGAATTCATCGAAAGACCACATCGTATGAGTCGACGGCGGGCCAGAAAGGACGGTTTCGCAACACCTGTGCTTGGCGCATACACTCTAAACACTGTAACCTATAATGTAACTAACTGTTGGCCGTGAGTAACTTATGTAAAGGTTACAAGTCATTTGTAACCTTTACATTTGTAACCTTTACCTTTACTTTATGTTTTTCCTTATTTTTTAGCCGAAAGGTTACAGCAAGCAAAATGCAAGCAGTCTAAAGGCTACCATCACAATTGATGCCATGTAACTTTTGCGCAGTATAATCTATGAGCAACGTGGTAACCTACTTTTCTACAAGCCGGGAGCTGCGCATCACTGAGGCGCATGCGCAATCAAATGCGCGGCGCTTCATTCCGGCAAAAAAAAAAAAAATGGCTGTGGTTTAGCTCAGGTTAAACCTGGAGTGACGCGATAGCTACAGCTGGCCGAGTGGAACTCGCTCAGTCGAATTGGAAAGTCAGTCTTTCGCCGCTGCGTTTCGCTGTACGTTCCTTCTCCATCTTCGTCCCTGGACGTGGATTCACTCTCATCCTCCTCTCCACTCCTCTCCTCCCCCACTCGGTTTCGCCGGCGCGCCGCGCTGTTGGCAGCTGCCACGGTGGCCACGGCGCCGCCCCGCCGAAGGCTGGCAAGAGGTCCGTTCGATTCGTCTGCACTATGTGAACTGGTTCTCGTGGTGCTGCACTTCGCCATTCGTTTAAGTGGTGCAAGATGGTGCCGTCTGCACGACGCCATTCGTTCCAAAAGAGTGCAGACGTTGTGCAGGTCTAGTTCAGGAAAGTGCAGGAAAACTGTGCACCTCCTCAATGGTCGGTGCCGAAATGGTGCAGCTGCAGCCGCCATGGAAGCAGACGACGGCTTGCGCGACGATGGCTTGCGCTTTGCGATAAACGGCGGACATACTCAAATTATTCCACTCGTCGATGACAACAGTGCCTCACACGGGCCCGCCGACTCTCATGGAACGTGAGTGGCCACCCGAGAAGGCGACGACGGAGGTGGGGACGGCGGCCCTCGCCGGCACCTTGCATCTCTCGACCATCGTGCTCTCGACGGACCCGTAACCGGCGTCTTTCCTTTCTACTAATAAAGTTATATTAGTACTCGAAGCCGGTTATGTTAGCTAAAAAGTAAACACGCGCATGCAGCGCATGATGCACGTTGTTGCAACAACCGCTTAGCATGCAAGTCGGCGCGCGCATACCTCAGTCGTGTTCAGTAAAAGAACACACGTGCGTTTCGCTTAGCTGCCGCGAGGTTGCATCGAGGCTGATTCATGGCAACACTTCGCTGCGATGTGCTGTTTGAAAATTCTTCACGCGGTTCGGGATGTTGCCGGCCGTTGATTTGGGCACCACGCTGCTTGCTGCAATTTGGTGGCGACGCCAAGGCTAGCAGACGACCAGGCCTGCACTCGATCATTCGTTTTGGAAGTAGGCAGCACTTGAACAGCTGGAACTGGCGCTGCACGCGCGCGGCACCGCCACGACACCGCTTCGGAACTTTACAGAACTGGTGCAAGGAGTGCAGGCGAATCGAACGGACCTATGAAACGTGACCTGTAAAATGTAAAAACGTGACATTGCAGACTCCGACCACAGCATAGAAAAGGAGGAGGAGGAGGAGGAGGAGGAGGAAAGGCAGGGAGGTTAACCAGAAGAATAGCCGGTTTGCTACCCTGCACGGGGAGGAAAGGGGTGAGGGGAGAAAAGAATACACAAAATACGTTTCGGCTCCCACATGGGAGCCTTGTTCACAGTGAGAGTGAGTTTTCCTGCTTGCTTGGCACTTGGCAAGTTGGCATGCGTTGCACGCCGGGAAGTCTGGACGGCGGGAAGGCGTCACCGCTGCTGCACCGCCTGCAGCGGCTGCCTCGTTAGCGTCGTTAATTCGAACGGTTCAAACGGTTCACATGAGCCACGCCGTTTTCTGGCGGCCTTTCTTCAGTACTTTGTTCGCAATTGGGATGTCATTGGCTTTGTGTTCGCACCGCGAAATTAGTAATGCCGCTAAGCAGCCGGGACCTGAGGGGTGCGCTGCGCGGCAGCTGCAGCCAACCTTTTTGTGACAGTCGGAGCTACGTCGTCGTCTCTTCTCGGACTCAGCAGCAAGCGCAATTCATTTCAACTATTGAAGCCACTGTCCAGGTGTTCACGGCAGAATAAATGACTTAGGTAAGTCGCCTTTGTCTGTACTGGAGAAGCCTTAACGACTTGCGAAGCTTCTTTAATTTAATGCGTGTCAAAGCGCGTGTTTTCGTCGCTTACCAGAGCGGGTTCAGTGTTGTAAAGTTAGTTTTTTAAGTGCATTTCAAACCTAAACGAAGGTTAGCCGGGTTATACGAGTGCATGCTCGCGAGACTTTGTGTCTGTTCCTGCTTATCTGCAATATTGCCTTCAGCCAAGCACGGCCGTAGCTGTATAGTGACGTCAGGTGCAGCCTCTGAACAGTACGGTGATAATCTGCCGCTAATTACATATCGGCTCTTTTGCATTCGTGTGCGCGTGATGATGATGTGCGCGGTTTCGTGTAGTCATAAATGCGCACGATTCCAATGCACGGCTACGGTATTATTGTTCTAAGCCTGAAATGGTTTTTGCGCCGTTTGACACCACGCTTCGGGTACGAGTGAAAATGCCTGATGTGGCGCGTTATGAACCATAGTACGTGCTTTATGCAACGCGTAAGTCAGCCTGCTCGACTCTGGCGTCGGACACATCGCTCCTCTCTGAGGATTTGATCCTCGGCGCTTGGCCAGATAGTTTTAGAACTGTAACGGCAACGCGAGCGCTCTCACGCTTTTCGAGCGACACGGACCTTGTCTCGCGTTTGTGACGTCAGAAAGTGTGCCTTGTTTTTGTTTTTTTAGAGTAGTTTTTCATCTGCCTCCTCCCATCATCATCGTCCCCCATCGTGACCTTCTTTTATCTCCTCTTCCCGTCCCCCAGAGCAGAGTAGCAGGCCAGATATTTATTTTTCAGGCCAACCTCTCTGCCTTTCTTATCAATAAACCCTCTCTCTGGCGTCGGTGCAGCATGAACGGCATGCACCGACAACGGTGGAGGAAAGAGAGCTGATCCGACAGCGCGAGGCGCGGGCAGTTAGTGTGACTTTATGCAAAGCGTTGACGCAAGGGGCAGAGCCGTGTACTGAGGGCCTTTTTGTCGCTCGTTTTGCTGGCGCTTCTATGCGCACGTCTGTCACGGACGCCTTAATTCGATGCATATATGACATTCGCCCGCTTAAATCTACTCTTTTTGATTATAGAGGGACGCCTCTTCACATTTATGCCCACATTCCAGGCTGCAGTTCGACTCGCGGTCGCATTGGTGACCGCTTAATTGATGCAGGCAGCAGCAGCGAATGGCTGCATATTAGAAAGCAGCTTTGAGGTTTATGAGAAACACGGGTAATATTATAGCATTTACTGAAAGCACTCGGGGGCCGTGCAACCTGCATTCAGAGGAGTTGCGGGAGGACTAGATGAGCCTCCAGAGCTGCCAACATGTGCATGCTGTCACATGTCCCGTACGTTATGGCTCAATTTGAAGCTAGGGTGCAATAAACGATTTCTGATTTTATACGGGATGTAATTAAAAGCGAAAGCTTTGCACTCACTTTTTAACTTTTATTTTTTAAAAAGTAATGCGAAACAATACAAGCAGGTCCCTGAGGTCGTTTATAGAAACCGGCGTCCGACTTCTCGAATACCTATAACAAAAACTTCAAATAATGAAAAGCTAAAAGCGAGACACAGAGACATAACCACCACGGCGTCTCTTTGTTCCCTTTGGCAGACGTACGCACTGCAGTGCAGCAAGCCTGGGCTGTACCAAATGGTATCAACTATCCGCGAGCACACGCCGTCCGACGTTCTATACCAGAGTTGTTGTGCACTCGTTCGGCTTCGCGTTACCGTGCACGCGCCACTGGACATTTGAAGCCTTGTAAGAAACGTGGGGGATGTGCCTTCGTTCGATCGCTCGATGGCCGGCTGCTTGCGCCAGGTTCTTGTTTCGCATCTGACACCAGAACAGCGTATGTAGCTTACACGAGCTTCCCGAGCTGTCTCAGGTTGCCTTACTTGCCGCTGTCCGATCTTTTTTGTTTAATTGTTACATCCTTATTACAGCATAGGGATTTAGAAGATTCGCTGCCATATATGTATGCTTGTAAGCTTTCTTAATGTCTTTAAAAAGCATGACTGTCAAATATATCCATAGGTCAGCAACATGGAGACGTAATATCTGTTCTGATAGTCGTAAGAATTTTTTTTTTTTTTTGCAGAGCCTCTTTATTAGGAGGCCGACAGTAGCTCGAAAGGTGCGGAAGCATCGGAAGATGAAAAGAGCTGCTGTCACCTTATCTGTACCTACTCCAGCGACTGCAAAGGAGAATGCTGTTGCTTGCATCCGTAAATTTGATGCCATACTTTTGAGCAAGTATACCTTATATTCGCTTTCTTATTTCGATGTGTTTCAGGCCTTGAGATCGGCTGGTTTGAGCGCCGTTACTTTTGACATAGAAAGGATGCAAGACGTCCTTAAAGTCACGTACGAAGACCGCGGCAAACGCCACGATGACCCCTTGCTTAAATATTTCTTGTTAGAAAACATTGTAAGCGCATGTATACGTCTGAGTTTTGAAAGAATATAAGAACCCGGTATTATCTAATACTCTGCTGTAGTGAATGGCAGGTAACTGATATACAAAATTATGAACTGTGGAACGAATTAAGACTTGCAAAGTCAACCGTTATTGAAGTGATTGAAAATAAAATGTTGTTGCTTTCGGCGTTGATGACACGAAGAATATCAGTAGAAAGTTTAATTGTGTGATTATTAATGACTGTTCTCGTCTCCTCGCGCCAATTTTTCTCCAGCTCTGCATTAGGAAGAACTACGGTTTAAATGCAAGGTTGGTGACCTGGCGCGAAAACTGAAAGCAGTGGTGGAAGCGTTTTCATGCAAAGAGGAACGAGAATCCACTTCCGTCGATGTTGGCAAGCATTTACAAGACCATTCCGGGAACGCACTCATCAAATAGATTTTTGGAATTATTATTATGCAACCATCTACCAGTTACATATGCATCCAGTGCCTTCTCATGGTTCAAAGTTCATTTTTAAGAAAGAATATTATACGCATGCTCAGAGGATCGCGTTCTGTTTTCTATGAATCTTATTTCACACTGGTGAGCATATTCGCCATGCTTTTTTAGATTGTTTGGTCATGGCTCCAATGGGAAATTCCAGACTGCACAATGACCAGCAAGTGACGGCACCTCGTATGTATTCCTTCGTTGATAATAATAATAATTGGTTTTTGGGGAAAGGAAATGGCGCAGTATCTGTCTCATATATCTTTGGACACCTGAACCACGCCATAAGGGAAGGGATAAAGGAGGGAGTGAAAGAAAGGAAGAATAGGTGCCGTAGTGGAGGGCTCCGGAATAATTTCGACCACCTGGGGATCTTTAACGTGCACTGACATCGCACAGCATACGGGCGCCTTAGCGTTTTTCCTCCATAAAAACGTTGAGCAAATTTCTGTTTATGCTGGAAGTGCCGAACAAGTCATCTGGATGCCAAGTGGAAGTGCAGAGCGGGCCCTCATTTTCTGCCCGCTGACATACCTGCACATAAAAAAACCTCGAGTATCCACCCGCATTCCCACCGATGCTCGTCCTACAGGAGAAGAATGCCCTGCCTGACACAATGCCTCGTGCACTGCTCACAAACCGCGTGAAGAATCTTCTCATGCTCATGAAAAATAATTTGTGCTAAGTTCATGACACAAACGTTGTAATAAGATAGCTTGCTTTTTAAGATGCTGGAATATGTGCTTTACTGATGGCTTCAGTGCCTTTTTATACCTGCAGTATACTTGCTTCATGTATTGCAGTGATTGTTGCCATCTTTACAGTGCAGTTAGTTACATGTTAATCTCTTTATGCTTGCTCGAAATGATTCGAGGCGTGAGAATTTTACTATGGCATTTATGGTGCAAGCCTATGATGACATACTGTAGGCAATTTGAGCTGTATTTCCTGAAGTGGTACTCGCTGAAAGCTACCAGGTGTATGTATCTGACATACCAGGTGTCTCAGCTAAATGTAACCAAGCTTTTAAACAAGACGAAGCGTCCTAGCCCCGTGAAACCAACTGAGGGTTGTTTAGAGTCGCTTTGCCTAGTCTGAAGTGTCTTTTAGTTCTTCAAAGTTAATTAATTAATGAAGTCTAATCATCTAACTTTTTATTTGACTTTAGGAACAAAGTGTCAATATAAAAGTTGTAGATCGTCTCGAAAAACCGCTAGCAGCACAGTTTCCATCAAGGTACGATTTACACAGCTTTATTTATCGGCCTTAAAAGAAAGCTATCACGTGACCAGCCGCCGGGCCGCATCTCTGCCCCAATGTGCACACAAAGGCTCATCACAGGCAATGTGCACACAAAGGAACACAAAGGCTCCTCACAAAGGCTCATCAAATAAAAGTAGATTTTGTTCTCTAAGACGCGTCTTGGGACGTTTATATGGCACCATTGTCACGTTGACGCTTTTTTTATTGTGCGAGTTAGGGAGGCCGGTTCAAAAACTACTTCACGTTAACGGTATCTCGGTGCAAACGTTCCAGTCAGCTGTTTTTAAAAGCGCTCTACAATTTTTCTATTGACACTTTGTCCCTCGAGGTAATAATTAAAAAGTTAGATAAATATGCTTAACTAATTAGTTAACGTTGAAGAACGAAATAAATACTGCGGACTAGATCACGCGACTCTAAACAACCCTCAGTTGGTCCCACGTGGCTAGGCATTCCGTATTTTTTAAAAGCTTGGTTACATTTAGCTGGGACACCTGGTATATTGAGCTTTGCAAAGATGTTTATATAATGATGGCCCTCTTCCTTTGGTTTTGTATTTGGCTGCAAGCTTTGATAGCATTTGTGTTCTGTGTGCTTGTATAACCGAATGCTAGAGCTGTTAATATGGGGTCACTTCAATGTCTCTTTTAAGAAGTGCGATCAAGTCTATGGTCACGACATTGTCTTTTCAGCTTTTATGCCAGTTTTATATTTACTGTGTTCCTCATGCAGCAGTCAAGCTGTATTAACACCTCGTTTTACATCATAGTGGTTTTTATAATTTTCATATTTTTGTACCCTGATGACAAAGTAATTTTTCTTTACTCTGTAAGAGTAGCAATCTGTTGCTGACAAGCTTTCGTCGAAGTGAGATTTCATGTGAGCTTTTTGCGTTATTGAACCGCATGTTCAACTTGGTTCCTATTTTTGCCCTGAAAACAGTGATTCAGGGTTCACACTCCCTTGTAAACCCTTATAGGCTGCACTTGTTCATGCTAAAGCATTTTCTTATTTATTTAAGAATACTGTCGCCCTCAATTGAGGACCAGTACAGCAGATGAATTTTCAAAAATATAAAAAGAATGTCAGGCACCGGCAATAAAGCCTTACCAAACATGGTCAAAGCGTCAACACGGAGGCAACGACTAGCAAAAAGCATGAGTGAGAGCACTAATGGGGATACAAGAAATTGTTACTTCTCTTGTTAGCCATAATACGGCTCCAAAAAACATTAAAACTCTGACATTTTGTGCTGCTACAGCGCAGTCCGGAAGGTCATTCCATAAATTAACGCAAGAAGGGAAAAGTTTTGGAAGCTATCTAGGCGTGCACGATAAGACTGTATTGTCGCACTGGTTCAAACGTGTGCTGCGTCTTAGAGGAGGGTGAACATATGCTTTTGTTCATTTTTATTTCATTCATACAGTTATCTGAACAAACCGTGTCAATCGTTGTTTTTCTCATCGTGTTTCTAAAGGTTACAGATCGAAAGGTTACAGCACTAAAGGTTACAGCACGTCTGATACAGAATCAGTTCTCCGATAACGCGAACAAACAAAACCCACTGCGGTTCTCTGCAATTTTTCAAGCTTGTCTCGTAAGTACACTTGGTGAGGACTCCAAACGGAGGAGGCATGCTCCAGAACTGGGCGAATAAAAGTCTTGTACGCAATTCGCTTCAAATTCTTCGGTGCGTGCTGCATTTTTTTTTTGAAATGGCACAGTTTTCGATACGCTTTAGAGCATACCTCCTCCACATGGGTGCGCCAGCGCACATCATGCTGAATAATTACCCCTAAATACTCAAAGCTACGCACATTTGACAGAGTTTTCACCAATTGTGTAGTCAAAGGTAAGAACAGTTTTTCCTTCTGAGATAAGCAAACGTCGATTTTGAGTAATAAATTTCCATCCCCCACTCAATGCACCAGTCACGTAAGACTTGCAGGCGTCGGTTGATTTTACTTTGTTCACTTGTATCGGCCACTCTGGAGTAAATTAAGCAATCGTCGGCGAAAAGTTTTATTTTACAGGCGATTCAAGAACGCTAGGAATATCAGTGATATAAATCAGAAACAGTAACGGTCCCAACACTGACCCTTGTGGAACCCCAGACACAACTTCTAGAGAATATTCGACATGCAGTTCCCGATACGAACGGATTGTACACCACCACTCAAGTAGGCTGCAACCCAGTTAACAATACCGGAATGAATACCTGCGCTCCGAAGTTTCAAAAGCAATTTACTATTCGGGACCTTATCAAATGCCATAGCAAAATCTATGCAGATGACGTCAATTTGTTCGCGGGCATCCAAAGCTAAATAGAAATCATGAACCGTATCAATACGCCGCGGAACAGTGGATAAACCACTTCGAAATCCATCTTGAGACGAACAGAAGTAGTTATTCGCCTCGAGGAAAACAATGTTTTGCCGTTGCATGCTCTATAACGTTCCAAATAACAGAAGTAAGCAAAATTGGGCGATAGTTGCTGACTTGAACCGGACTGTCGGATTTAAAAACAGAAATCGCTATAGCCCGCCGCGGTGGCTCAGTGGTTAGGGCGCTCGACTACTGATCCGGAGTTCCCGGGTTCGAACCCGACCGCGGCGGCTGCGTTTTTATGGAGGAAAAACGCTAAGGCGCCCGTGTGCTGTGCGATGTCAGTGCACGTTAAAGACCCCCAGGTGGTCGAAATTATTCCGGAGCCCTCCACTACGGCACCTTTCTTCTTTCACTCCCTCCCTTATCCCTTCCCTTACGGCGCGGTTCAGGTGTCCAATGATATATGAGACAGATACTGCGCCATTTGCTTTCCCCCAAAACCAATTATTATTATTATAAATCGCTATAGCGCTGCGACAATCTTTAGGTAATGAACAGGTTTGCAGGAACTTTGTAAAGATTATTGTTAGAGAAAATGAGACCCATTCAGCATATCGCCGCAAAAATTCACTTGAGATCCCGTATGGGCCGCTTGTTTTTTTCGTGTCAAGCGTTAGCAATCTGGAATATGCCCGCTTGAGTGATTACTAGAAGGCCCATTACGCAAATGCCCAAAGCATTGTGTTCACTCTTACCAGGATCTGTTGTTTCGTGCGTGAATGCTGATTGGAAGAACACATTGAAACAGTCTATCTGTGTCTTTTCCGTATCATTTCAGATCCGCTCTTTATCTGGTCTATTTCCTCTCTTTTTATCGCTAAAGTACCACCAGCATTTTTGTGGCGAAGATTTCAGAAACCTAGAAAGCGTGTCGTTCAAGAACTTTTGCTTGGTTACCTTTAACGTTATTTCAGTTATGAACGAAAATTTGACATTCGGTTTCGTTTTGTTTCTTTTTCCATAATCGATTTATTCTACGGTTTTTGTGGATAATTTGCGTCGTTACCCATGGGCTATGCTGTTTTTTAGATGACTCAATCTCAACGTCATATCCACAAAAGTGTCCGCAATAAACGGCCCCATGTGACCTCACGAGCCGACGAGTCACGTGACGAAGGAAACGCCACATCACTAATTAGCATTCCTAATTAATACAAATTAATATAAGTAGGCAACGCCAAGACTCATATTACTCATTACTCATAGACTCATATTACATCATATGAGTGTGACGTTATACCAAGTCACGTGACAACGGAGCAATGTGACGTCATACCTAGTCACGTGATAAACGCTGCAGTGTGACATCATACCAAGACCCATCCCCACCCATTAAACCATGAAAGTATAGATGAAATCCCAGCGATGGCATCACTGGCTGATCTTAATGTGGTGGCAGAATTGCCGACAACATTCGCATCAAAATTTTGAGCAACCGTTCGCCCTAGAGTGTTCCAGGTGGTTTCATAGCATTTCTCTGTGCATATCGCCTACATATTTTAGTCAAGTTGGAGGCTAGCTTGCAACAGGGGTTCGGACCGATGACATATGCACCTTCAGTTGCATGCTTTAAGGCGCGGTAGAGGTGTCCACCGAGATGTCAAGATGAGAGCCACTGCGCCCTTTCCGCAAAACGCATGTAAACATTATCTGGAACTGCGCAAATGATCCGCCTCCGGCGGAGTTGATACAGCTCCCTTCTCCCGAGCGGTGGGAGGCCGTGCTGGTCACCTCGGACCCTAACATTCAAGTACGGGCAATCGAGCGGGCCAATGGTGTCGCCGCCAGCCATGGGCTAGCAGCCATCTGGTATGTGTCTCCTGCAACCTTCTCTCGACGCATTAAATGTTTTACAATCCAACAATAAAATCAAAATTTTTGTGGTATGCCAGGTGTTTCAGGGAAGACTTTCAGTAATTTTCAAAAATAGGCTTTTTGAGGTAAAAGTATAGCTCCTGCGGCATAATATTACCAGTGCTGGCGGACATGGGAAAATCGATGAATCGTCTTATGTAGTAAGCTGGTTAACTAATTTTTAATTAACTTTTTAACTTTAGGCGTCTAGTCGCAATTAGACATTTGTAGCCGGTCGTTAGCAATAGCCATATCAGTTTATAGAATTTCGAAAACGCGATTACCCTTGGCTCTGTGGATCGGCAAAATTTGGCTTTTTTGACTAGTTACGTGCACGGGAAAGGTTGCTTTGCCTGCATGCTTTTCGAAAGCGCGTATATTTTGGCCCGATGTAGCCAAATTTTTTTGCCCACCTTGACACCCTGGCAGGTGGCAGTTAAATTAGTGGATGATCGCGGGAGGTTGCTCACCCAAAGAACGCTGCGGCCCAATGCTGCAGTGCCGCGCGTCTGCCACAAAGTTGTCAGCGCTATTGCATATAGCCCACACCTCTCTCTCACCACCACCACGCACCTCAAAGCGCGATTGAGGAACGCCACCTAGAGGGATTCTTGGATTGAGGCATCCGCATATCCAGGGAGCCAGTTATGCACCCTTCCTTTCCTCAAAATCATCAGAGCCTATAGCGTTGTCAACGCCAACGCCAATGAACACAATGAACGCTGACGGCCTGTAGAAACAGGGGCGAGCGCTCGGTTTCGGCGGCGGCTGAGTGACGTCATAGCTGCCACATGGTTTCTCCTAGGTTTAAGGTCAATTCGCGCACACGGCGAAGAAGCTACGGAGGGGAGTAGCAAAGCTTTCGCTTTAAAAGTTAATAGTGCCATACACGACACGCGAGCAGTGGGAGGAGGCCCTGACGAGCGACAACCTGGACCAGCAAGCCTGGATCATACAGCTAGTCCGCAGGTCAGCTCCCGCCAGCGGAGCCCTGGACTAGGGGCCCCGACCACCCAACTCCTGAGAATTTATATATTGTAAATAAAGGTTTTCTTTCTCTCCATCTCTCGTCGAGGCGAGCGGAATAGCCGACTTGAGAGGCTGCGCCATCTGGCGAACTGTGAGGCAACCTATGTGCCTGCTTGGCGCTGGAGCAGGCCTCGCAGTACTCCAGATGGCGCAGCCTGTCAAATATGGTGCTCTGCTCGCCTCGACGAAAATTCTGCGCGCAGGCGACTGCAGTTATTCGCCGATCCCGGACAGTCCAGGCAAGTCAAGTTCGAACGTCAAATTACTTATAAAAACACATACTATCATAAGCTACACTGTGGTTTACTCTTGAGCCCAAACAGGCAAGTAGTTCGTGCAGAGAATTTTTTACAACCAAGACAGATAAATACAGAACACCCTATATATATATATATATATATATATATATATATATATATATATATATATATATATATATATATATATATATATATATATATATATATATATATATATATATATATATATATATATATATATATATATATATATATATATATATATATATACATATATCCTGAGTCGCCTATGGGCCAAAAACCCAACACGCACACACACACACACACACTCTTTTATGTGCCGGATTTTTAAAAATTCCTGTGCGTAAAATACTGGCCTAATCAAGAGCAAACACCGCTCACAAGGTAGAATATTATTGCCTAAGTTGTTTGAGATCTACACAAACATCGATACTTGCCTGTATTTAGTGGAATTAGCGAGAAACTGTTTTCGGCTACGAGTGCAGTTTTTGCAGATGCGAGCCAAGCATCCGGTCTCACAGGCTGCACAACCATGCCGCCTGTGAGATCCGAACCCACGACTTCCGAATATCGCGTCCGCTGCTCTATCAACTGAGCTACGGCGACGGCTGTCCAATCTGCAGTTCTCGTGGGTATTTATGTTTATCGCGTCTAAGCGAACCTTGAGAGTGTTCATCAGCGCCACCCTCGTCCATAGCGGCGGACGTAGCACGTCCTGTATTACCGCGAGCGTGACGTGGAACGTCATCAAACGGCGAGGGCGGAAACTGTGCGAGAACCCTCTTATGCTACCTATGGCATCAAGACTGCCAGAACAGAGACCCTCGTCAAGCTATTAGCAGACAAGGCATATGAAAGTGAACACACAATAAATATAAATACCCACGAGAGCAGCAGATTGGACAGCCGTCGCCGTAGCTCAGTTGGTAGAACACCGGACGCGATATTCGGAGGTCATGGGTTCGGATCCCACCAGCGGCATGGTTGTTTCTTCTGCTGCTTTATAAGTAGTTTTCTTAAAGCGAGAAATTAATCGACGTGTTATTCTCCCACTGATCAGCACTACAAATAAAAAATGTAGAAAAATTCCCCTATGCGCCTTGGTTTCGGTGACTGTTGGCTCGCCGCAGACGATTACGGATTTGCATCATGAGCGGCCGAAACACCGTTGTCGAACTTACTACAAACCAAAGGTTATCGCAGCGTGCAAGCTCGATGTGCAGTTTCATCGTAAGCGAGCCAGCGGTTAAGGCAGGAAAAATTTAAAGTTGCTACGAGAAAGATGCACAACACTGTACAGTGTCATTGGTCCAGAGTCCAGACTGGACACTGCAGAGAATCATAAGGCTTTATAAACCTTGTGCAAGTTTTGCTTCTGTACGCCTTATATTACATGGTATTGAATGTTTTGTGTGAATTATCAAACATATGCTTACCCGCCGCGGTGGTTCAGTGGTTAGATGCGCTCGGTCACTGCAGAGCCGGTGTACCCGGGTTCGAACCCGACCGCAGCGGCCACGTTTCGATGGAGGCGAAACGCAGAAGGCGCCCGTGTGCAGTGCGATGTCAGCCCTCCACTACGCCACCTTTTTCTCGCACTCTCCTTTCACTCCCACCTTCCCTCACGCCGCGATTTAGGTGACCACCGAGAAGTGAGACAGTTGCTGTGCGATTTCGTTTCTACAAAACCCACTAGCGGATGTTTGCATCATCCACCCATACAGTGCACCCAGACAAATGTTACTTTCGGTTTCGGTTTTAGCAACAAAAAACCCGATACGGCTTGTTAACTTCTTGTGCGTAAGTTCCGCTTCCTTTTTCCAGTGCATTCTGGGTTGAATGCCACGTTGTTTTGAGGGCGCATGCGTAGCATGGCATTTCCGGCGATCAGAACGTAACGTCAGCCTGCTGTTTCTTGACCACGGGAAGTATGAGTGTTTTATAGAAGTAAAAGACGAAGCCTTCGTGCTGCGCTCTAAACATTGCTAGGTGAGTACTGAAGCACTTCTCGCTACCTGACGTTCTGCAGAGGTTTCGGGCAGACCGTCTTCTCCGCGTTCTCGAACTGTTCCTCCACTGCATGACCTGCGATCGACAGAGCAGCTTTGCGGCGAGTTTTTTTTTAAAAAAAGGCTTAATCGCATCTTCGGTGGGAGAGTTTGCGCGCATAAACACGCCTTCATTGCGCTGACTGTATGTAAGCGAACGCCGCTTCAAGTTCTTTTTCAATGTGGGACATTCGAAACTAACGTCTTCGTGGCATCGACGCGTAAGCACTGCCGCATCATCAGTGCGCGACGTAGTAACGCTGCTTGTTTTTTTTCCAGGATAACTTTGCGCGGAAGGTGCTGGATAACGATGTAATTGCATATATTTGATTGGAAGTGTGAGATATATCCTAGGAAACTTCAGGTTATAGCACGAGCAGGCTGTGGTGCAATGGGAAGGCGGAGCAGGAAAGCTGGGAAAAAATTGGCTAATGCCTTATCGTAGCCTTGAGTTTGATCGTAGCGATATGCTTGAGCAGTCAGCCTTAAGCGGTCTGTTGTCATGTTTGCTTGTGTCTGTAGCCTTCATCAGTCCGCTGAACCTCTTCTCCCCCGCCTCTTCCCCATCTGTGATGTGCAGTCAGTGACCTTGTGCGCGCGCGGCACTCTTTTACATGCCACGAGCTCTCAAGCTGATTACTTTCTGCACCTTGGGTGTCAATCATTAAGCAACGAATGTAGAACGGCTGCGGATTAAGGTTGCTGCCCATTGCTGGCGTATTGCGTCATTATGTATCGAAAGCATTCCTTGTCGGTTTATGCCACTCAAGGAAACGTTGGCAGCCGACGTACTTGTTTTGTTTTTCGTTCCCTCGTATTGCATTCGTAACATCTGGCTTTACAGAAGTGCGTCATAGTGCCAGTTGTACGTTTCTACTTGCACTGTTTGCAATTCGTACCATTCTCGTCGTGTGCAGCTTTAGCTTCCCAGTGATGAAGCAGCACCTACCATTAATGGCAGCGCATCTGCTGCATGGTTGCCATCCCGTCTTTCGAACTTTAAACGTTCTGGATAAACATTTGGTCAGAATGATCAGTGATGGGTGGTGGAGAGTTTTATTATCTTTGGCTCATACGTTCCCAAGCAGAGTTGAATTTTCGCAGACATTTTGACATGTGTGCTGCTAAGATTGTTGGAACTACACAGCATCTCTCTCTCTCTCCAAGCTTCTCAAAGCTGCCTCTTTCATTGTCTTTTAACAGCTGTGATGGCTAAGTTGCAGGTGCTTTTTTCCTTTTGACAGATTTTGGTGTGATCAATCTGTTATGTCTGTGCTTATAATTACTGGGATATTCAAGAGGTTGAGTTTTTGTGCAACTCAGCGCTGCTCACATTGAGTTGAGCATTTTGTGGATTGTTGGCATACATTAATGTCTACTCTGTGCATTATGCCAATAGTTCGGTGATTTACTATTGCAGCGACTTGCAAAACCTGTCTTGTATGTTGGAAACATGTCTGATTTATGGGGACAATAGGCCAAAATAACCTTGCAATGTTGCCTCTGTCCATGCATATTTTCTATTTTAAGGAAAGTTAGCAGCAGCAGATGTCACTTACCTGTATATGACACAGTGAACATTCCACTTTGTTGGGAGGCTGTTATCGGTCTGTGTATTCTTGGTTCTGTGTTCAGGTAAAGGTTTTTACTGCTGCTTGTTTGCTCTCTTGCTTTTTGTCTGAAGCACATGATTGACAGTGTTCATAAAAATGAGCAGTGACTGTCATGTGTATTCATTTGGTTGCAGTTACTGAATGCAGTGTTTGTATTGCTGCATTGCTTTTGTACTTTCTAGAGCAGGTCTTGTTGGCAGTTTAAGGGAACAGTCAACTGAATTTCATTGACCATATTGTCTGTCTGTGTATTGACCATATTTTCTTTGTGACAATCGAAAGCTGCCTGTCCGAATAAACATATACCTTGCTGCAGGGCTGAGAAATATGATAGAGCAATATAAAATGCACCTTTTTGACACGAGAATTTCGCTTTCTTTTGGGTAGGTGGTGCCTGCAAACACTTACATTAGAGACATGACTAAGTCTGCCCATTGCTTAGGCAGTAATGAGTATGAGGTTAACTGACGTCCGTAGGCTTTCTTAAAACTAGAGTTTAATGCATTAATGATGTTTAAAAAAAAACTGTCAGTAAAATAACACTGTTGATATCTACTACACATATCTGCAACCATATTTCTTGTGTAGTAGTACTACCACTGTCACCATAGTGGCCTTTGAAAATATTTGAAAAGATGGTGAAAAAAGCAGAGGTAAACACTGCGAGAAGCGGCAACTAGTTGCAAAGAAAAATGTGCATCTGAAGTTCCTTGCAATAAAACTAGCCCTCTGTATTGTGCTTAGTCCTTCTCATTAAATGCAGTATATCCACTCCAGGCATGAAGGAAGAAAAACTAGTTCATTCCTTCCTCTATGACTACAAGCGACGCAGCCTTACTACCAGCAGAGCACAGAGTTTTGAGCAGCTTGTTGCCACCATTGGGTCTGGACTCGCTTTCTTTGTCAATTTAAAGTGTAAGTTACTGATGAAACCAACTGTATTTCACTGGTTTCTACTGTAATATAACGAGGCCTACCAGAATATACCAATAATAATAATAATAATTGGTTTTTGGGGAAAGGAAATGGCGCAGTATCTGTCTCATATATTGGCAGACACCTGAACCCTGCCTTAAGGAAAGGGATATAGGAGGGAGTGAAAGAAGAAAGGAAGAGAGAGGTGCCGTAGTGGAGGGCTCCGGAATAATTTCGACCACCTGGGGATCTTTAACGTGCACTGACATCCCACAGCACACGGGTGCCTTAGCGTTTTGCTTCCATAAAAACGCAGCCGCTGCGGTCGGGTTCGAACCCGGAAACTCCAGATCAGTAGCCGAGCGCTCTAACCACTGAGAATATACCAATATTCTTTTTTACTTGTCTCCAACAGTGAGCCACCTTTGAGGAGAAAAACATTTCCTTATTTACTCGGCAAATATCTTAAGTGTTGAAAGCATAGTATGCATAAACCTTATTGAACAGCAAATAGTGGGCCCTTAAGGATAAACGTAAAAAAATTAGGAGTGGTGCCCGAAAGCACTCAATGTCAGAAGCTCCATGCCAAATGCCCCGCACTAAATTCCCCATTGTTCTATGCTGCATTTTCAAAAGCTCAGAGTTCAGAAGCCCCCGACGTGATTATCTCGTGTCCATTGCCCCGACACTCAATACGTTGCGCCAGTGTAAGCTTATTTCATACCCAGTTGCCTGTACATAATATCATAAACAATCTCATGACACTAAATCACTTAGTCTGGCAAGGTTTAGCATTCCGTCAAGTGTGACTTTCAGACCAGCCCGCATGTCTTTAATGGTTGGTCACTTGGAATGCCTTCGGCGGCTTTATTATATTTTATTTTGAGTTAGGTGCTTGAGGTGATTATTCAGAAGTGGTTTTATTTAAGAGAGTGCATTTTGCAAAGCAGGCGCACTCTTTTGTTGCAGGTGTTGCGGGCGGGCCACCAAGCTGCATTAATTACTTTTTTTATCCTGTTTTCTATTTTTCTGTTGTTTTACTCAGATGTAAAGTTGTAAGAGACTATAAGAATGCTTCTTGAAAGGCTGGAGGATTATTGGTAGAGGATGTAAGAATGGGAGTAGCATGTAGGGGTTTGGCACAGGGTTTCTGGTATAGGGAATTTGGCAAACATGGATTATGGCACCTGTGAAATATTGCCTTGGGGTTTGTGACGCAGTGATCATGGTGCAGGGCTTTTGAGAACAGGGGTTTTGCACTCAAGGCAATCTTTCTGCAACCAAAGAGAAATGTGGTACCCCTCCCCTCCTGTCTAGTTGAGAATGCTGTGAACATTTTTTAGTGTTGTTTATGATGTCATTTACACCTTAAGTGAGAGCCGCCTCGGTGGCTGAGTGGTTACGGCGCTCGGCTGCGGGCCCGAAAGACGCGGGTTCGATCCGGCCGCAGCAGTCGAATTTCGATGGAGGCGAAATTCTAGAGGCTCGTGTACTTTGCGATGTCAGTGCACGTTAAAGAACCCCAGGTGGTCGAAATTTCCGGAGCTCTGCACTACGGCGTCCCTCATAGCCCGAGTCGCTTTGGGACGTTAAACCCCCATAAACCAAACAAAACCAACCTTTGCCACTTGGGGCATCACTAACTCAAGTACTGACGTGCAAAGTGTGGTAGGTGGTAGAGGTGCGAAGTGTGGTGTGGTAGGTAGAGGTAGGCCTCTATAATTTTGTTCACAGGTGCACTGTGCGCAGATATGATGCATAACATGCGTTGCACACCTTGTAGTTTCTATCTACGAGGAGGAATATGCAGGGAACACAGCAAAGTAAAAGACACTGGAAGGCTGTAGCTTACTACTGTTGCTACTTTATGAACGCTGTTCATCTGGAGCATCTTTAATTTTAACCGGAAAGGCCAGTCTAGATTGTAGTACTGGTGAAGTGAGGGGTTAGCTAACTTTGTGAAGCCTTATTAATTAGGCTTCTTTTTTTTTTTCTAGTGTAAATTATATCATAGTAACTGAAGAACTGCTGGAAATAATCAGGAATGAAGTACTCTGAAAATTAATAGGGTTAACTAGTGCTGGAAGAATTGTGGATAATTGATGTGTATGGAGACTTGAAAATAGATACTGCATGAGAAGGGGAGATGTTGCATGGGTGTTTAAAATTTTTGTTGAGCACAAATAACCTTAGTCAACTTATTTATACAATACTGAATACAGAAAGAAAAGTGTGCAGTCGAAATTTGTAAACATGTACTTGAGATGACGCAATACTGAAAGCAATGCACATGGCTCACAAATATGCGCAGCAATTAACTTGACACTCTCCTCAGCCCTTGTTCAATAGCTTTACACCTCCTTATCTCGAAAAGCTTCATTCTTTGCTGTTTTTATGCCCTGTCACTTAGTGATTCCGGGAAGAAACACCATCTAAGAGGAATGTATGGAATTTTGTAATGTTTTTGGTGACAGCTGATGAATGTGGTGAAAAGCTCAGAAAGGGCAAATCTGTCTTCTCCAGGAAGGCACAAAATTGAAAAAAAATTTTCTTATTAAGCTTAGTTAAAAAAATGTTAAATGATCTTTGTTCCTAATAACCATTGTTTGCAGTGAATTTCGGAGAATCGTTATATTTGGCCATGGTGCAGCACAAAACGCTGGAACTACACTCAGTGCTGTGTCAGCGGCAATTATGAGATTCTTCTGGGCCATGAAAAATCTAATACAGTTGAGGCTACTTAAATAAACCTGAAGGTCGCGAGGATTGCGTTCGCTGTATCTGAGGTCTGTAGTAAGTGGACTTCTCATTTTACAGCCATAAATAAAAAGTCCCACGAACTGCCGTTTATTTCTTGCATCAAAAACCTTTATGCACGCGCGTCTGGTTCTTCTAAGGAGAATGGTGCCTTCCAAGTTTTCAAGAGCAGTCACACTTTTATGTTCGTCGCCGATGCCCGAAGTGCCAACAGTTAACCTGCTTTAAGAACAAGAATAAGTAATCACGGTTAGAGAATCATTCATGGCAGCTGGTGGCAGGTTGGCCTTCTCGTCATCATCATCTTGGTAGTCTGGCAACGCTCCTACTTCGTGTACAGTGGCTTCATCAGTGTATGATTTTGCGATGCCTGCATTATGATCCACATTAATGAAGTCATCTCGGGGGAAGTAATATCTGGCCATCTGTGCATCAATAACACGTTGTTACAAATCCACATGTGTCGGATCATGTGGATATTCAACAGTATTCTCAGTTGTTCCTTGTTCTGTAAGCTATGCTTTACGGAAGCAATTCCTGATGTGGTCTGCAGCCAGTCCCATCTACTTGGCCGCAGTCATTCCACAGCAGCGAACAAAGATACCCGAACAGGGACGTTGCCATCTGCATGGTGTCAGTTGCTATCAGCATGAGCTGGATGATACGGCGATGAAAGGACATCTTGAGTGCTTGAATGACGCCTGCAGCTGGTGACTGTTTATTGCACGTATCATTTGGTGGCGAAAAGAACGTTGTTACCACCGCTAAGAGAAGGCAACACGGGGTGCGCGTTGCAAAGTTGTCAAGCATGAGTTGGAGCTCATATTTTTTCTGTGTCTTGGTCGACCTCTACAACCCACTTGGTGAGTAAATCGTGTGCGATACCCATTGTGTCATTCCAACTTACGCCTGGTAGCAGCATGCTCATCGCATAGAAAAAAAGTAATGCGTTTTCTAGACCAATGTGTTCGGCTGGGAGCATACGAAAACGTAGCTCCCAAAGTATTGTAGTGTGCGAGACTTGCTGATGACAAAGGGCTGCCGTCGGTCCCTGCCGTTCATCTTCTTGCACAGTATTGGATGTGAACGCAAAAGCTTGGAGAAGTATTTTACCCGTGTCGCCTTTTGAGCTTGGTGTGAGTGCTTATGAGGCATGCATTTTCGACGGCAGCATTTGTTAAAACAATGCTGTTTTGTCGACAGTGTCTCGCCTTTTTTTATTGCATTTTAGGGTCCCCATGTTCTTTCCGAGAGGGGGGGGGGTGTCACAGGCACCCACAGACCGTTTTTTTATCTGCTCATTTAGAGGAAGTGCTAGTTTTTAGACTGCGGGGCTGAGTTTACAGCACCTCCTTGTTCGTCCTGACAGAGTTACGTCGGCACGGTAGTTCCTTGTATCTGAGACGAGGCGCAGTCTCATTGCCCTAATGCATATTTTGACGGTAGCACCACCCTCGTTCAAAATAAGCGAGCGTTTGTTATAATTGTGGCCGTTACAAATGGGCTGGACTGTATTTGGAAAGGTGGATTAGTGTGTAGATGAACACTATAAAAAAAAAATAGCTTGGAAGTAAGGACGTCACAGGAGGTATTTTGGCGTACATCACAGTGTATTTCAAGCAAGGTGTATTTCTTTGTTTCATAAACATGCTATATTTGCTAAGGGTTATATAGGGATCACCTGACCGGGTGGATCCTTGCATTGCTTTTGCAGCGAAGAAAACAAAGAGTTCTTGTGTTGGCGTTCCATTTATGAATTGACCTCTCCCTGCATCATTGCAACTGTGTTTTCTGCATAGTTGCTGTTGTTCCCTTGATTTTTTTTTCTTCTTTTCTTCACTATGCTTCTCATCCTCAAATCTACTTTTCTTTCCTTCGTTCATTTAACTTGCCTGTTTCTGCATTATATTTCTCCATCTCCATTATGACTGAACCCTGCTTTTTATCCTTTGTTTACCTTCATAGCAGTTCTTCAGTGGCTCGCAGTTCTGAGTCGCCCAACTTCTCCCCTTCTTTCCTTTTTACCTGGTGATGGGTTTTTCTCTCATCCCTTTTGCACCTCTCTAACCTCTTTTTTCACCTCCACCCACATATGCCAACTGTTTTTCATTGTTTTGTGACTATTCCATGGTGCCTTGTTCACCATTTGTAACACCAGGAGGGGTTTTAATTTTACAAAGTACCTAGCTGTTTGCTGTTTAGAAGTTGCCGGCTTGTACATATTCCCCTTAGGTGTACCTTAGGGGTAGATGACGTGTTGCAGTCAGCATTGCTTATGAAAGAACAAGCAGGATTTTTCTTGCTGGACTGACTGTGAAGGTGGCTGCGGAAGTTTGCTTGGCTGATGAGGAGGGTTCCACTTAACGCAGCCTGTATAAATTATGCATGCAAGCATGGCTTAAAGCGGTCCCATCGTGACAGGCAAAAGAACAGACACTCGAAACTGGCAACCACGACTGCCCACAGCATTGTTGCATTAGAGCAACACGATGGCAGCAGCATAGCTGACTGCACTTAGATTATGTGCAGCAACGCCACAACGCGCGCTAAAAGCGTGGACACTCTTTTCTATAGGGAGGAGCGTGGAGACAGCGGACTAACAAGTATTTCTAGGGACTATAGTAACAGCACTGTGGGTGAACTGGAGTCATGTAAACCATAGTTACCGCAGGCAACTGTGCTTAGTTACACAGGAGCATCATCTTGGTAGGAAACACTTCTGTGACACTGGTGGATCATAATGCATAGCCTCCAAAGATAGCATTTTGTTGCACGAGTCCTTGCTTATTCCTTCAGGTTCATTCATTTCTTTGACTGAAGCTATTTTTGTCATACTTGTCTTGGTTCTAATTAACCCTTGCATAGTTTCTTCTGGGTAGTTCTCTCTTAAAAACAGTCATCTGCCTCTGCTTTCCAATAGGACATATGCCAAGTGCTTTCAGCTATGAAACCGGTGTGATTCTGCATGTAGAAGTATCAGCAGTTCTTGTGTGCTGTACTCAGTCTAGTGTCATTTGAGCTTTGCGCCTGCAGTATCAAATGGCGGTGGCCTTGGTTTCATGGGAATGTTGTAACATCATCCACACTGTCGTATTGGTGGAATGCGTCTGTTTCAGTTTAGGTTTGCTTCTATTTTTAATTTGAAACCATTATACGGTTATGTCGCGTCAGCAAAAAGTGTCCATAAATTTTGTCCGCACGATTCTGTCGTTCTGTGGAGATAAATGTGCAAAAGTTTGATTGTGTTATGTAGTGCGTGAGTAGATCTTGAAATGGGAAAAGTTTAGTTGACCCGCCGCGGTGGCTCAGTGGTTAGGGCGCTCGACTACTGATCCGGAGTTCCCGGGTTCGAACCCGACTGCGGCGGCTGCGTTTTTATGGAGGAAAAACGCTAAGGCGCCCGTGTGCTGTGCGATGTCAGTGCACGTTAAAGATCCCCAGGTGGTCGAAATTATTCCGGAGCCCTCCACTACGGCACCTCTCTCTTCCTTTCTTCTTTCACTCCCTCTCTTATCCCTTCCCTTATGGCGCGGTTCAGGTGTCCAAGGATATATGAGACAGATACTGCGCCATTTCCTTTCCCCAAAAAACCAATTATTATTAAAAGTTTAGTTGATGAATTATAATTAGTTAAGCAATTGGATTAATGAAAATAAATGCTATGTTTTAAGCAGGTTTTGTGTGATTCCGTGAAAAACAATGTAAATGCGTGAGAAGGCTTACTTAGTATAAAAATAAAATAAAACAAATAAAAAGGAGATAGGAATTAAAAATACAAAAATGAAACAACACTTCAAATAATAAAAATAAAAAGATTCAAAATGACAAACGGAGGGAGAAAGAGGAAAGGGAAACATCATGGAAAGGCTTTCGCATTTCCGCTCTTAAGCGAACTTAAGTGCAATCCTGTTATTTTTAGGAAGTACAGTGCTCTGGCATTGCTTTTTGAAATTCAGTAAATATTACTGTGCAAGACGCAAAAGTCTCCTGTAGAGTACCCAAAACATTTTTGTTTTTAAGTTAGAATTAGGCTGAAAGGTAGGCAGTCAAAACAAAGTGCATTTACCGAAACCATTCACAGTGTTTAATGTTCGGTGCCATACAAGTCTCCCAAAAGTCTTTAAGAGTTCTTTTATGTTGCAAGCCGGATATAGTTACTTAGTGCAGCTTGTCATAATCAGTACTGGGAAATACCGTGTTTTTTGGCAGTTGTAGAAGCTGTGCATTGCATGTGTTCTAAATTGTGTATTTTCTTTTACCTGCTGTTTGTGCTAGCTGTAAATCATCTTAGGCACTGCATTGAATCATCACAGTGACATTGAAGTTGCTCTAGCTGTACCTTAGTGCTTATTATCTTTCTTTTTTGTTAGCTTTCTGTAGTGATTTTGAGTGGTACTCACTTCATTTGCTTTGCTGCGGACAATTGTTGGCTTGAAACTCTGGATTGTGCTCTACTGAACTTGATGTTTTACATATTCAAAAATTAGGTTCTTCACTTACGGCACTATGGAATAGACTTATTTTGAGACAAATTAAACAATGACCTGGGCAAGGTGGTGTATACCGCTGCTATATATACTGATGCCGACTGATAACGAAAGATTGTAATGTGACATCGGCTTGGTGCTGTTATTTGTTTTTGTGTTTGCATAAGCTTGAGCTTGTGATGCAAGCTGAGGTTATGACGAAAGCTTGTTGTAAAAAATTGTTGGCACTTGTTGGAAAAGAAATTGTTTGCACGCTAGTGGAACATTAAATCTCATTCAGGAAGAAGGGAAAATTTCATATTGTGGAAAAACAAAATTATTTCTTTTTATTTTGGCCTACTCTCCTTAATCCTTTATGGGACATAATGTTGGGAGCAATGCACTCCACCTTTTAAGTTTGGCATAGTGATGCTTATTTGTTTCTTGTAAAATATACAAAATTTGAGCTCTCTTGTGTTCACGGTTCTCGAGAAAAAAGCTGGACATATGTGTCCCACTGCCCTGTGAAAGGATCTGAAAAAGTGGGACATGTTTCCCACTGACCACTCTAAGACAGCTGCTTCAGAAAGAAAAGAGTATTTTTATCATCTGATGTGAACTTGGTGTAGTCATACAAACATGAAATGTGAGAACATTCAAAAACCTACTTTTTATGACAAAAAAGTCATCAAAATGTTCATGCTACATCCATTTGCTTTTGACATTCGGAGGTGTGGGCTGGGAAATTTTTTTTAGTTCTTTTTTCCGCCCATTCTACTCTTTGTTGACATTCCGACAAAAAACATGGGCATGCCTGCAGGAGTCTAGTTTCTATTATGAGGAGACAGGAAGCAAGTTACACAAAAAAGGCACTCGTGTCCTGGCTTCTCTTGTTTTTGTTGAGCACCACTTGCCTATAAAAACTTATATAGGAAATACATCAGTGAAAAGTTGTGAAATATGTGTTGCACATATTTTTAAGGAACCAGAATGGGCAGGACAGGAAAGAAAACAATGTAAATAGGACATTTAGGAACTCATGAGTAAAAAAACTTGACAGTTACCGCTTATGGTGTACCAGCTGGAGAGAGCGCCAAAATCTCTTGTCAACAGCATGCAGTGCACACGAGCGGACCAATTCATTTGTGATAAGGGTATGTCCTGCCACTGGGTGAATACCATCAAAATGAAAGCAAAAAAGCTTCTTTGAACATCCACAAGGTATGCTAGAAGTCTGAAAGCATTGGATGCAGCAGTTTTGTACTCAACTCAAAACATGATTATAAAAAAGTGGTATGTACGTGTCCCGCTGATAACTGATGCAGCTGTTGGACAGCTGCATTTTGCTTGTGACACCTTATGAGAGGCAGGCTGTGTACGTTGCATCTTAAAATGACCTTTGTTGTATGCAGGGAATGGCAATGCCAGGTGGTCAAGGTGTGCCCTATGGAGGGGCAATTCCGTACGGCCGACCAGGCCCACCCGCATCTGGGGTCGCAGAAGGCATAAGTCCCCATGCGGTACCGTATGGGGACAGTGCCCACCAAGTAGCCAAGGAAGCCCACCTGCTTCAAGCTCCACCTTCAGGGGGTGCGGCCCAGCTACCACCAATGCAGTCAAAGCCAAATGGCCCCACAGTAAATGGTAGCTGGACACACCTGGGTGGGGGGTACACCAATGGACCCTCACCCAAGGTCTCCTCACACCAGCAGCAAGTGCCTTCCTCGAGCCCTGCAGGTGGGCAGCTTAGCTTGTCTTATCACTCCTTGGGGGAGAAACAGCCAGTTGCAGTATTGGCATTATGATATGTGCACAAATTCACAAGCATTGGATCAAAGGGACCCTGATTTGCTCCTTGAGATGGGGAGTTGTTGAGTCAACACATCTGGGGGGTAGATAGCATATGTCACCATCAGTATCTCAAGACAGTTATCAGCCAGGTGTAGTCAACTGTGTGGCACATGTGCCTATATTGGCTGCCTATTCTGTGCCACTCTTAACTTACCATGAATGGTTACTGCAAGCATTTCCAATCCGGGGCTGCCTTGATAAACAGTGTCACTCACAGTGGTGCAAAGTGAGTGAAAATGGAGGAAAGAGTTTTAATTGAGGAGAACTGCAAGTGCTAAAAATTTTGGCCTTGATTCCTCGTGCCTTACTGATTCTGTGGTGTTTCTAATGATAGGTCTGTTTCAGGGTCCCCTTAAGGCTGGTTCACATGCAAGCGACTGAGCGAATTGAGCGATTGTGTGGAGCGTGGCATCGAAAATTTTCAACTTGTTTGAACCTCGTCGCTTTGGCCGCTTGTGCCGCCGCAATGACTCAAAACAGGTTTTTATGCCACTGCAGCAGGAATTGCTAGCGTTCTCGCTTGCATGTGAAACAAGTTTTAAGGCATGTAGAGAAGGGGGGTCTTGTGCCTAAAACTGGGTTGAACATGCACGGATAGGGACTAGCAGTTCAGAAAAACTTTCTCGGTTTGTAACTGCCTAGTCTGACAAAATTATCTGTGCTTGTGTTGAACGTGAATGGTTTAATGTTAATTCTGGGAAAGTGGATGTGTATGAGGCCTCAGTGGAAAAAGTTTAGCCACAATAATACCATGAATACATTTTTGCACGTTGTAGATGGCTCATGTAGGCCAGTTAGACGATGCTTTGCTGTGTGTGTGTGGACAGGCGAAGGTGTCCTGTCACATTGTGTGGGCAACGGCTGTTTGGTGGCAGCTAAACTAAGTTAATGCTCTTGATGCAGGTGTGGCATCAAGCAGAGTAAACCAGGGTTACCAGCAGCCAGGGTCAAGTCCTCTGGTGACACCTACTGCATCCGGTAAGGCTTTGCTTGGTTCATTTTCTTCACACAATATCTGTTGCTCCATCAAAATTTGGCCAGCTCTGTGACCAGTTCAGACTCCTTGTTTTTACTTTTGCCTGTTTTTTGAAGCAATGGTGTTGAGACTGGGCATTGGAATGAATGAAATCAGTTTGTAGAACTTGCTGAGCATGATTTGCAGTGAGTGTTGCTGAAACTACTTATGTGACTGAGTACACTGCCTCACATCGCTTAGTCCAAATGCACAACTTTAATGGTGATCTCCACTAGTCAGCTTGGGCCGCTGCAGTGGCTGAGTGGTTATGGCGCTCGGCTGCTGACCCGAAAGACGCGGGTTCGATCCCGGCCGCGGCGGTCGAATTTCGGTGGATGTGAAATTCTAGAGGCCCGTGTACCGTGCGAGGTCAGTGCATGTTAAAAAACCTTATGTGGTCGAAATTTCCGGAGCCCTTCACTACGGCATTCCTCATAGCCAGGGTCGCTTTGGGACGTTCAACCCCCATAAACCAAACTAGTCGGTTTGGGGTAGGGTGCTTAATCTGAACCAGAGTGACTGAATCTGCTGCAGGGTGACCTAATTCTGATTGGCCAGCAAAACACAAACATGCTCTGGCAGAGAGCCCAACAGAAGTGCTCATGTGCAACTGGTTTCAGAAGTTGGGCCTGTCATATGGCCGCACATTTTTGCTTTACCAGCGATGATGGCAGTCATATCTTGTGCTTAGCTTGTGAGATGCACCACATTTTGCTATGTCCAGTGGTCACTGACAATCAGGGCTGAGCACCAGGAAATAGTGCATGCCCAGTATATGTGTGCATACTGCTTGGTCTGAATAGTTGCGTGCTGTGGCATCGATGTAGCTGGTGAGCCTTTTAATACACATCTAAGGAGCCATACATTTCGCTATCGTCAGTGGCGCTGTTCTCTGAGCTCCTTTAACCATTTTCTGAATTAATTGGGCCGAGAAGTGTAACTGCTTTATCTGATGACGCCATGAGAAATCTAAAGAAATGCCCAGGGTTAACCCTTGACGTTTCAAACCATGCTAAAAATGGGCAAGCTTGGCCTGGCCACACTGGAAGTGATGACACTGCATCGTTGGAGTTCCGGCTAAATCCACCTCACTTCACTGAATCGAGAGAGAGTGTTCTGCTGTGTAGTGGGTTGCTCCTAAATGACTAGTGTGCACAGTAACCCAAACCCAGTCTACCATTGCAACATGCATTTGCTGCTGTGAAGCAGGCGAAGCTGCTTCATATCAACCAGTGGAATTTGCCCTAAGTTTGCTCGTCTGAGGGGGGTATGTAATTAGCTTATTGGTGCATTGTGATGGACTCGAATATATGGGAAGGCACTTTTGCTTGGGTAATTTGCTGAATACCTTTGCAAATTGCTGCACATTAAATGTACTTTTTCATGGGCTACAGTTGTCTATTTTATTTGTCATCATCATGATAAGCACTATTATTATTAGATCAGTTTTGGTAGTCATGTTTCTGGGCCTCAGCAGCGTGGGATGTTGAATGAGGTTCTCTTATAATCTGTCAACAAACTTAAGGCCAGTCTGAGGACATATTGAACCCTTTATAATGCACAAACTCCATGCACGTCTCACATGTATGCATAAGTTAAAATTGCACTCAGGATGTCCCTAGGGGTTGAATGACATCACTTTCAAGCCGTTTTGACCACTAGTTCTGTGAAAAAAAAAAAAGACGTACACAGTTGCACCAGTGATTTCATAAAATACCTCGGATTCGGTACTTATCTGTACCTCAGTCTTTCGGACATACTCTAAGATAACTTAATTAGAATTTAAAATTACTTCAAGAAGTATTATGAGGCAGTTGACTGATGAGGGAGGCTCAGAAGCCCAGCTTTTTCCCACCAAGATGGGTCTCATTGAACTGCGTACCCGTGCTTGAAAAAACATACAGGTCACCAAGAAGGTGCTGTATTAGCGAAAGTTAAAAACGCACTGAATGGTTTGTTTGATAGTTCAGTAGTATTCAGCACGTAAAAATATTGTGTGTGGGGGCACGATTTTCCTTTTGCTGGCACTTGAAGCGAGTGGGACACGTGTACCGCTGTTGTATAAATCGTTAAGACGGCTGACTGCATTGGCCATCTTGAATGTTGCGAACGCCTACATTTAAAGCGAAATTTGAATACAGGGACTTCGGTGACATTGTTTTTTGTTTTTTGAGCTTGACAGGCAGTAATTTGGATAAACATTGCCTGATGACGGCGGACAAGTTTGGTCAATTTAAGTTTGATTTAACTGTATTTTGTGTGCTGAATACTAGAAGGCAAAGCTTTTTGCTACAAAGCTCTGAAGTAAAAATGTTTCTGGGCAAACTTGGTTCAGTTTTCATATGCCTGTGACTTCCTGCCTTGTGTGCCATAGTAAATTTATCCTGGGTCATCTGCCTGGGTGGGGAAGTATGTGGTAAACTTGATTTTAGATGGTGAACCTGAATTAGGATGTAGAATTGTCATGCATCTAATCTATGAAACTAGGTTTTTCTGTAACATTCTGCAATGTCCCATTGCTATAGTTGTTAGATGCAGTAGAAAGTGGCGTACATTAGTGCATTGGAGCTGGTTAGGTTTTGCCAGTTGCGCGTCTGTGTGGGTGGATTAGATCACAGAAACAGGCGCAGTAGTTGTCTGTCACAGTGTATGTCTTTGTGGTGATGGGACTGTCCACTTTCTTCATTCTCATGTTCCCTCTGTCCTGCGTGGTACATCATCAAACTAACCGTGCATCACAACTCTTGCCACATCCCTTTCTGTGCCCTCCCCACCTGTAGAGCCTACATCGGCGAAGTCTTCACGGAATGCTTCTCCAATTCCCAGTCAGCGTTACGATTTCATGGAGGGGCAGTTCTCTTCTCCCAGGCCGAGTATGTCTAATGTCCCTTGTGTCCCTGTCGGCTTGTTTTGCTCTTATTTCGTTTTTGCATGAGCTTGTTCTGATTTCTTTTCCTCTTCTGGAGCACTCTTCTGCTTAATTGTATAGTTCAGTGTTTGTTGCTATTCACTGCATTGTGCCAGGGCAGAACAATTAGTTTAATTCGAAAAGCTACCAGTGGCTTTGAGAATGAGTTCAGTACGAGAGTAGTGTTGCTTAGGCATGATGCCTAGTGCTGTAGTATTGGTACTGTGTAAGGGTGACGTAGCTTCCATCATTGGAGTACTGTGGTGCACAGTCTAGAAGCTTGGGTAGTTAACTTTTCTTGCTTGTTGCACACTTAGTGTAGGCCATTGCTTAGTGATCATTTTTTACATTACGAGAGCTTGGATGGGTCTCAAGAGCATTCATCATTTTTCATGTGAGTGCTGCCATTCGAAAGTGCTGTTCCTGTTTTTCCTCAAGTAATCTTGATATTTGCCCTTGGTTTTGGGCTGTCTTTATTTTGGCTATATTTTTCTGAAGCTTTTTTTTTTGCCATTTGAGTAGGCTCATTAGGCTTCTTTAGTGAATGAGGGTGCTTTCATGGAAATGTGGAATGTGAGTACGGGAATATGAAAGCAGCCACCACACAACAAGACTGGTCATTGCATATCATAATTGAAAATGAGGCACTCATTTTTTAACACCTGTTCATCAGTATCTCCCCTTTTGCTTGCATTTGCTGTTGCTCATTTGTGGTCATTTGTCCATGACAGTATTGTAATTTGTGTGTGTATTACCACGGGATGATATGGTAGACTGATGAACAATGAAACGCACAAGCGGCAAGCTAAGCAGTTCGAGCCATGAGTTGTGCTTTTGTGTGTACCACTGGTGGTCCTACTAGAAATAGTGTGCGTGCCTGCGTGTATGTAGGGGTAGTGAACGTAAGAAAATAGGTGAAATGTTTTAATAACTCGGCTAATACAGTCAAATCTTGCTATGAAGCTTGTGAAGCGTTTGCTTCCTTCTTAGTTCATTCTATAAATGAAGGAGTAAGCAGTGTGTCGCAAGCAGGAAATACAGTAAAATCTCTAATTCGTACTTGGTTAGTTCGAAATCCTGGATAATTGAAAAATTTATATGGTCCTGTAATTCCTAATGTTAATTTTACCGTATAATTCGAAGCGCCAGCCTACACCAGCCTGGTTAATTCTAAGATGTGGGGTTCTGTGTGGGAATGCCCAGTCCAGATTTTGCCGCAAACCAGTAGAGCGACAGGCCCTTGGAGCCGTGAGGCGGCGCCATAGAGTGATACCGATACTTGATATATGAAACTCCCCATCCTCAGTACTCCCATCACTAGAGCCAGACCATGGTACAGCTTGCGGGCTACCAAGTGCACGTCTGCAGAGATGTGCTTCACTGCAATGTAGCCATGGGTACTGGCTTCAAAATAACATGATCTCAGTGCTTGAAGGCACGGCCGGACTGGAAACAGTGGTGCGCACGCTTGTCGCTCTTTTCTGTCTGCTGTCTGCCTATACACTTCTTATCTGTGAGCTGGGCGGTGTCCACTTTCAAATGAGCTCCAATACGTGGTTCAGTACGCGCGCAACCACTTGCGACCGTGGTACAATTTTTTCTTGGGTTCGTTTTTAACTAGCAATGAAATTTTTTTACATTGAAAGTGTGACAAAATCTATTTCATTATATTAAAGCTAAAATACATGGTGTTCTGTGGAAATCGAAGTTACAAAAAATGGAAAATGTAACATCGAGGTTTGACTCTGTTTACTTTTTTGTCTGGCGGCCCAGTCACTTGACTTGTACACTGTTGTATTTTTTTTTTTACAGTGTAGCATTTCATGTTGCAACCACCACACTGAACATGGCCATTTGTGCGCTTATTACTCGTACTTTAACTGTTATTGCTAACAAACAAGCCATGATAAACATAAACAGTGCATTAGTTTTAAGCGTACGGGGATGCCACATACATCATTTATAAAAAGTGGTGATTTCTCCTTAAAAAATATTCGCAAAAAAAAAAGGTTCCGTTATGATGAACGGTGTCAGGCAGCACAGTGCGCGCACAGCCCACTGCACTTGGACAGAGTTCCTAAGGTCATTGTAGTTTCTGCGTTCTGCAGCCTCCTTACTGTACCTTGCCCCTGTTTCAGGTTCTGTTTAGTTTCTGTTTTTGCGGCGCGGTCCTGACGTGTGGTTTGGCCGTTAGACGGTGTGTTTGGTCGGCTTGACGGTATCAAACCCTCGTTGGTTTCACAATGCCAGTATGAGTGGCAGTGGCTGAAAATAAAAGTGTAAGGCAATTTATGTTGACCAGAAGGCGGTCGTGGTTAAAGTAGTGACAGTCTAATTCAGTATTGCACACCTGTTCTTCGCCACAAAGCGTTGTTGCCATGTGCAGAAGTGTGGTGGCAGTGTTTAGACCAGCATATTTTTGCATCATGCAGGGCATTTAAGCCAAACTTGCAATGAAATTGCTTACCGAGAAAATGACTGCGTGTATTCGGGTTATGTCTCTCCCTGTCTTCTTCGACTTTATACCTTCAAGACTAGGCACTTAAGCATATGCGGGGCACATAAAGAATTAATGCGCGTTGGCGAGGCTGACATATTCGGTTGGCCCACACCAGGGGTGTCGGGGAGTTCGATGCACATGTTTTGGGGCCTCTTGGAGGAATAGTGAAAGAGGGCAAGAGAAGATGGCTTCCGAATTTGTAGCCGTTTCCTTGGCAGCGAAGCTGATACGAGCCGCAGTAAAAGTGGGCATGCAGTGGTGCTTCTGTTGCGAGTTTTGGATGGCTTCTTCGCATGGCACCACAATGGCACCAGCATGCATCAGTAGCAGACTAAATGGTATCTACATTGTCCTTGGCCAGCATGGTGGTAGGTAAACATGTTGGCACGTGGTAGTTGTGGCCAGTGTGACTAGTTGCTATAATGAGGCAGTGGCCATAACAAAGAACTAGCAGAGTACCTTCGACTTTGTTACAGTGAAGTTTAACTGCATATAGTTGTAAAATTTGAAACTGTTACAGTCAGGCACCTGATTGTTGTCGAAGATTTGCACCTGGACGTTTGTAAGAGGCATACCTAAGATCATGAAGTAAAAAAAAAAAGCTTCATTTTTGCATGCTGTAGCACCAAGATTTGTGTCTTTCTGGGCATGTGCAACTGAAACTGGGCAGCCATACAATGCGTGTTGCTGCATCTGCAAGTGTTATGTGACCATTCTGGGCATCGGGGATACAGTGGCAATACAAAGCTTGATGCCTGCTGCCACTGTTCCACACAACCAGAAAAGTGATAAGAATTGTGTGAACTGGCCTCACCTGTCTGATGTTGCTTACCACTTTCCTGGTTGTGTCTGAGAAGCTAGTGTCAATGAGTTTGCAAGAGCCTACTCACAAGAATTGCATTTTGAAAAAGTGCAGTGGTTTTGGAATTTAGCTGATAAAGGATGGCATAATGGAAGAAGTCATACATTCTATTGCATCTGTAGCCCACTAAGTTTAAATTAGAGATAAGGTGTTAAGAACATGGTATCCTTCGTTTCTGGAATGGAAACCACTTTTAAGAAGTAACAACTTCTGATCAAAAAGTAATGAACAGTTAGCACATATCCAGTGCCATATGATGCACAGGAAGTTTGGTCAGTGCAAGATGATAGGTGGACACTGCACTCACACTGTTAAGAGACAGCCAAATAGTTTTGTGCATTGTCTATTAATAGTGGTGTCAGTTGTATGTGTTGTCAACTGAGTGACACTTCTGTCATTTTTCTTCACTCAAGGCCCCATCAGCTACATGCACCCTAGTACCAGCCAAGCGGCCCCACCTGTTAGAGGTCCTCCACCACCAGCAGGCTTTTTTCCACCCACCCCTCAGGGGTCAAATATGCCGCCTTCTGCAAGGATAGTGCCGCAACCTGGACCACCACTGATTGGGCAGCCTCCTGTCTCTGGGACCTCCCTCCAGAGGCCCACACCAGTGTCAGGGCCTATTGGCCCACCTCCTCCTACTTCTATGTCTGGCAGCACATATCCAGTGTCCAATCCTTCCTCTGCTTTCCCTGGACCTCCCACTTTGGGTGTGCATGCAGCCTCTTCAAACCAGCATTTGGCAGCAGGCACTCAACCTTCATTTCAAGGCCAGCCTCCACTTCCGACCAGCTTTCGGCCGGTGTCGGGCCCACCACCTGTTCCGGGTCCCCACACACTTCCAGGCGCAAATCGAGTACCTGGCCCACCTGCTGCGGTCCCTCCCACATCTGTGCCAGCCCAACCTTCTTCTCAGTTCCCACCACCATCATCGGGAGTGAGTGGAGCATCCTTTCCTGGCCCCAGAACAGCAGGCTTGGCAGGCCCTACCATGGCAGGGCCCGGCATGGCCCCGGCTTCTGTTTCACAGCCAGGAACACACACTCAAGGATTCGGGCCTCAGCCGCCTCAGGGTAGCACGCTTGGAGCGCCACAACAGAGACCCGGCTACCCTGGTCCACCACCCACTTCAGGTGCACCTGCACAACTTCAGACGTTGCACGGGAGGCCGTCGTATCCGCAGCAGGTGGGGAGCCACTTATGTGTTCATTGGCTGGTGTGCGTATAAAGGTACACCTGTTACAAAAGTTGCAAAAGGCCAAGGCCACTGGGGTGGTACCTTTCTGCTGAAATGGCTGTGTTAATATTTTTGCGAGACCTTCAGGGCTGTAGTGCAGTTTCTGCAGAAGCAACTAGTGTCTGCGATACAGCATGGCCTCACGTCTGCTTCGGTGACTAGTGCTGTGGTTAGGGAGCGTCAGTGACAGATGCTATGTGCGATTTACATTGATAGTGGAGGAGATGAAGCACATTGGTTGCCATTCGGCAGTGTCCTCGGAAAAGCGGTTTTCTTTATCTGTGCAGAAATGGAAAGGTAATATCAGTCAGTGTCTGTTATTCATTGTGATTATTATGTCGTGTTCAGCAATAATGCAGTTACCCATTGATTTTTTCGGCTTCAATGATTGTCTAGACATATGATAGTGTCTGTTATTCATTTTGATTGTTATGTGTGTCCAGCAATAATGCATTGACTTTTTGGGCTTCAATGATTGTCTAAACATATATTTCAGGCTTTGTTGAGGAACTGTCATGTGCCTCATAAGAACATGTACTGTAAAAACCGGACTATAGGTCGGACCGCAATATAGGTCAACCCACCAACTAACTAATTCTAAAAATGAAAAAAAATCTTTTTCAATGGAAAATGTATCGAAGGACACCCTTACCCTGAAACAAATGCGACTCGACAGGTTGCACAATGGTGACAGTATTTATTTTCATTAAAATGCTGCTCGTATGTACACCCGGCCAATTTTTTAGCAGTATCGCACGCCCATTGACCCGCGTGTTTGTTTCTGGCACACAGAAGTACGGCGCTGTAGAACAAAGCCCTTCCTCTTCATGAATCACTGCACCCAGGATGGCGAGCCCTTGAATTGCGCCCTCGTGAGTCTAGAGGCACGTGTACTCTCTACCGCTTTCACGCGGATGCATTCGGCAGTCACAGGCAGCGATCTTGCACGCAGCACAACCTTTCCTTCCAATTCTGGATACGCTGCAGTCCGCCCACAAAATGATGTTTTCTTCTGTGTGCTGCAAGTTGTAATACGCTGCTTCTGCCTCCGCCAGTACTGAATGCTCTTTTCGGATACTCCAAATTCACACCGGGCCATCAGGTTGCCGCGAGCTTCCGCGTACTCAGTGGCGTTTTTCTTGAAGGCGACGGTGAATTGCCGTCAGCTTCCGCTGATTTTGAAACAAAATGTGAAAAATCAGCCTTTAACCAAAATAGTTTTACAACTACGGAAATATAAAATGGCGGCACTGCTGCTGATGGCGATGGTGATGGAGGGGCGCTGTTGAGTTGAGCCGCCCATTGTTGCAAGACTTCCGTAGTTTTTCCGCCAATGACCAGTATATAAGACGAGGGTCGACTTTTCACCATAGTTTTTTGAAAAAAAGTTCGACCTATATTCCGGTTTTTACTGTACTTATTCATGACTGGTATTTTAAACTAGGGTTCTGAGAAATCCGGAAGTTTGAAATCAGTTTGTAAAATAGGTTCATGTTTCTATTAGTGTTAATTTTAACATGTTACCATAGGTTGTACTTGCACCTCACTGCATGTTATAGTACACCTAAACTCACAGAAAACACCGATGTTCTAGTCTTCTATATTGAGCAGTAGCTTATACAGAGCTATGTCATTTAATAACATGGTGTTTAATTTTGGAGGGATGTTTCATGTTGCATAACTGTTGCTTGATGTGTAAAAAATGTGCAACAGTTGCCCTGTCCTTTCCTTGGTTTCTTAATATGAGTCAACAGCTCCCACCTCAGTCACATTCTACTCCAGGAACATGTGGTTTCGCAGGATAGTGAACATGTGCTGCCATGATCAGGACTAGTGCTTGCTAAGTGTTGAGGCCAGGGTGTTTGTGCATATTGACGTGTGCTATCAGCATCAAATGAAATGCCAACAAGACAATTAGAACTGAAGGCCGCTGCTATGAACGAGGGTGGCACTGGTGAACACTCTCAAGGTTTGGTTACACTACATATAAATACCCCCGAAAGAAAGCAGAAGATTGGACAGCCGTTGCCGTAGCTCAGTTGGTACAGCTCCGGACGCGAAATTCAGAGGACGTGGGTTCAGATCCCACAGGTGGCATGCGGTTGTTTTTTCTTCTGCTTTTATTTGTCTCCTATTGACGGAAACCACAAATTAGAAAAATAAAAGACATCCCCTATGCTCCTTGCTTTCGCTGACTGTCGGCTCCTGTCGTGTGTCATAACGAACACCTCTTTCCATTTCCTTGTCTGCTTGCGATGCTTTTGTCGTGGATGAAAAGAGCTATTTTCAACAGTCCTGTTGCTACATCTTTGCTGTGCCATTGAGTTTCCCTTTTTTTTTTACACCTTTAATGTGACTTGTGCCATTTGTTGCCATATTTTTGACAGGCATGAAAAAGCATATTTATATTTTCTATAGGCCTCCAGGGGCTTGTTCGTCATACTCAATTTCAGTTTCATCTCATGTTGCCTGCTTAGCTGTATTTTTAATTTGTACCACCCATGAGACAGTTCTTTTAAGCTGCTACTCTGATGTATATGTTACTGCTACAAAACGGATGGCACCTGCTCCAAAATGAAATTTGTACCGCTACAAGGACTGCTCTAAAACACTCATGGCCATTTTCACCACTGCAGTGGCTAAAAAATCATGATTCTAAGCTGTAGTCGCCACATTCTTGTTTGGGTGGAACGCAAAAGGTCTTGCACAAAACATTTCAGTTGCATATTGAACTTCAACCTTGTCTACCATCTAACTAGGTGCCTCTCTGCTGAGGCATTTCTTGTAGCCGAAGTATTTGTAAGCCCTGCATATCATTTTCAATCATTGCACTTTTCTTTTAATGCTGTTTGCTTTTTCAGTAGTGGTGGAAGCCTGACTGCCATGTTATCTGCTTTTTAAATATTTTGTGCAGTTTGGCTACAGTCAGTCAGTAGGCAATAGCAGCATGCCACCTCCACCCCCTCTCTACAATGCCCAACAGCAGCCAATGCAGCAGCCGCCTCTTGAGCCGCCCATTGGTGGAGCACCTGGTTACGACCCCGAGTTGCATTCACGCATGGCTGGCCTAAGTGTCAACGCCAGCTTCAACAAGCTTTGGGTAATACTGTATGCCCCTTTTCTCTTGCACTTAAGTTTGTTTATGCAATGCAACTGGAACTGAGTATCAAACACATTATTTGTTGAGTTGTGCTCTGGCTTCCAGTTATGCTAGTCATGCCTAAGGCCTGTTTCACATGCAAGCGAAAACCCTAGTGAATCCTGCTGCCGCGTCACAAAAACCTGTTTTTGAGTCGTCGCGGTGGTGAGCAGCGATGTTCTAATAAATTGGAAATTTTCGCGGCAATGCGCAGCTCAATCGCTCATTTGCTTGCATGTGAACCAGCCTTAAGGCCCTTGGTTTCCCATGATTCCCTAAAAAATTGTGGATTTTAGCATTTTTTGCAGAATTGTGTGTTAGGAGCCACAGTATCTTTTTTTTTATGGTATTGTGTTTGTGGACATCAGTAGAAATGATGAATAACGGGAAGTTAATTTCATTGCCTGAATTATCTTGAAATGTAGAATCTGGTATCAAAGTTCATTACTTTAGTTACCAGGTTCTCCAAACTGCTGTTGCAGAATGTCACGTCATAAAAATGTAACTCGTAACTATCGGAAAGTTTTTTTTACCTGTCCTCCTCCATTTTCTAGGGCTACGAAGCATGCAACTTGCTCCAGTCTCGCAACATTCTGCCTAAGGCCCCAGAGGATCCACCCAAGCCATCGCTGCCTGGCGAAAATGCGAACTGCTCGACTGAGTAAGCGCTAACTACTCATTGTGCTGAGTCTGTGCTTTGCATAATATTTAAATGCAGATTTGTGTACCCACGTGCGATTAAAAGATGCTATCATTCCACTAAGCCACGGCAAAGCCACTGCTTTGTTTCTGTTTTGCAAATTCAGTGACTGGAATTTTCATCTTTAAAAATTTTTTTGATGGTAAGTGGTGTCATCTCTCAAAACCACATGTCTGTACTTTATGTTATGGGAAGTGCTCATCTGTAGACTCAAAATATTTCAGACTACACATTGGCGAAATTCATGCACTGCTCTGGCATGCAGTTTCATCATACAATTTATGTGCATCTGATATAGCTTGAAGCACAGCACAGAACCGTTGACTAGGTCTGTCTAAATAGGAGATTTTTCACTGTGAAGTGAATACAGATAATAAAAATTGGTTGTTAATCAGATTCAATATTTTTTAAAAGTGTTAATCGAACCTCGTTGGACCATGTAGAATATCCGAACTAAATGCAAGCTGTACCATTTTTTGATAGTTCGATGAGATTCAAGAATTCCAGTGTATGAACCTTGTAGGTAAAGCATGCGAATTTTTTTTGTGTATTTGACGGTGTAAGGCCAACTCCAGGGGTTTTTTTGGACATTTTTAGTTGATACAGAATCTACATTAGTTGATATAGTAGAAATGAGTTGATGCAGTAGAATTTTGGGATGATACGAATTGATAAAATGCCCTGGTCAGAGTGCACTGTGTGCAGTGGGCAGAAATTCGAATGTACAAACACCCCCCCCCGCCCCACTGCAGATATGAACGTGTCTGCTGCGACCGCGTCGTCTAGCATTAAGTACTTGCTGCCCGTACATCGCTAACGCCTGGATCACTAGTTGCGTGGCACGCACCGTGTGTAGTGAGCAGCGGAGTGCAACCCGACATCGCCGATTTCGCGATGGCCAGTCGCACATGAGCAGTGAGCAGCGGCATCGGATGTTGGCAGCGGCGCATGGCGCGTACATCGCTGACACCGCGATTACCTCTCACGCGGTGCACACCAGGAACAGTGAGTGGCGGCACGTGGCCGGTACATTGCTGACGCCGCGATCGCCAGTCGCGTGTGGTGCACACCACGCGCAGTGAGAACCAGTGTGCGGCCGGTACATCGCCGACGCCGCAGTTGCCAGTCACATAGTGTGCACTGCGAGCAGTGAGCGGCGACGTACGGCCATAAGTAAATCCCATCAGCTGAAAACAGATTTGTGTAAATTTGCATTTGAATTTTGTTCGTTTTGTATGATATGAATTTCGTATGATATGACTATTTTTCGTGATCCCGTGAGATTTGTATGATTGACATTATACTGTAATCACATCACATTCCTTAGATTCCCCTTGCTGTAGTAAAGAAAATCTGTTTTTAAAATACTAATTAGAACAAAATAAAAAAACCAGGAAAATGAAATCGAACCAAATGATAATGTCACGACAGACAGTCTTAAGACATCATGGATACTGTTACAAAACCTGTCATGTGCATGTTGATTGTCTAAACTATGGCAACTGTAAGTGAGATCTTGGGTCATTATTTGTCTTAAATGACCAGAAGAAAGCTCGAAATTTTGTCCTTCAGGAAGCACAGATCGAATATCGTCTGCCGTGCGTCCAGTGACGTCACACATGCAAGGTTGTCCATAGAAGTCTCTTTTATTTAGGCCACAAAATGGGAAATTTTAAGATTCATTTGTGCTGCAACAAAACACCGCCTTGCTGTGGAACTTGGCATGAAGCGCCAGAAAACTGTGGAGAATGTACGAAGAAAGTTTCAGTAAAGTCAATGAGGCAGAAAAAAACACCGCAGTTTTTATTTTCACATTTTATCCCACAACGATGTTCATGCTTCTCTTCACAGTGGCGGAAGAACACGGAGAAGCTTGGCGACAACATGATTGATGTGAAATTAATTCCCGCTGCATTTGCCCACACCAAGCCGTGTGTTGTCGGATTCCACCAAGCAATTCTTCGATGACTTTCCCTTCAGTTGCATTGATTTCTCTCTTTCAAACAACCGTTTCTGTGCTGGAAGTCTATCACCGCCGTAGATGATATCATGCAGCCCCCTATCCAGTGCTGCGCGTTGCAGAGAAGTCTGAACACTGTTGGAGGTTTATTCGATGATTATGGTAGCACAAAAAAAAAAAAAATTCATAGGCTTTACCTGCAAGTTTCACGAATTTTATCCCTTTAAGCTAGTCAAGGTCTAGAACCTCTTCTTAAAGTTTTTCGAATTATTTGAAAACTAAGCGAAACTAAGAAAACAAGTGTGAAATGTTGTTCAACCATATGCAGCCCTCAAAGTTGGTAGCACTGTGCACAGCAAATTGTGGTCAATGTTTAATGATTAACTTCATTAGCAGGAGCTTGTTTGAACTCCCGGTCACCGTGTCATTGCTGGTAGTCAGAATTTCGGTCACACTAGTTTCGATGTCTGCAGAGTATGGTTCAGCATCTCTAGATGTAGCCCTGGTATTGGCAGAGTTCTTCCATGTATTCTGGCACTTTTATATTCTGATGGTCTTGGCGTGTGCGGGTGCTGTGGCCAGGGTTGAGTACGTCAGTTCTAGGGAGCATGCACAGAAGGGCTTGTGCACTATGCATGAAATAGGGACAACACTGTAAATTAGTGCTGGCAGAGACTGAGTGTGAAGGACACTACTAGTACCTAGCATACTGACTGGAATGTGGGAAATGAGGGAAATGGGGTGCCTAACATACTGAGTGGTCCCCTCAATTTGTTGTATTTTCAGCAACCTCTTTTTGTAAGAAAGTTGTGCCAGCTTGACTTAAAAATTTTATGCAGACTGAAACCTCTTCCTTGAAGGTACATAAACAGCATTGACCAAGAGCACTGACTAAGGTATCATTGATATGGCTTACTTTGGATTCTGTTGAATGCCATTGAATTGTACGGGGAATAGTTGTTAAATGTTTCGTGCTTTAAATATTGGTTAATTAAAGCTATGCTGAACTGCATTTGCTTAGTGTGTAGTAGATTTTATAACTGTACTGCCCTCTCCTTTTCTGTTGACAGCATTTTTAGGTGCACGCTGACCAAGATACCAGAAACGCAGTCCCTTTTACAAAAGGCTCGCCTGCCGTTAGGAGTCCTTATTCATCCTTTCCGGGATGTCAGTGTAAGTGTCACAGCATCTTACCATCCATGGCTTGCTGTCTAGATTAGTAGGCAGTGCAGGTATTTCACAGAGGGGCCAACAAATGTTTGCATTGAGGTGAGGCTATACACACCTTTGCTGTAAAAATTTCTGGAACAAACTTCGCTTGTTAGTTTTGGGCCAGAGAACTAGTAAACTGTCAAAGGCTAGAGAATGAACCTTAATTCTGTTTTTCATTGAACTGGAAGGAACAGGTGGAAGTCGAAAACAAAGGCAGTCATCTTACGAGACTGTACAGTTGTTGTCAAAAGTCTCAAGGCCATAGCGTTCAGCTGCAGCGAAATGAATGTTCCTAAAATGCTCCGTGTAGCAGATCATTCAAAACACAAGTCAAGCAGGAAGCTTGTCTACTGCAAGAAGAAACCTGCTAGCATTTCAAGGTCGTTCTGTCTTTAATAGTGCCGTAATGGCTCTGTTATGCAGCTGAAGCGAAAAGCCTTTGTCCTTAAGACTTTTTACTCTTTGGCTCTTATAGACCGTGAAGATAGTTATGTAAACTTGGTTGTTTAGTTTTTACCATTCTGGTGGTACGTTGTTTGCATTTTCTGACTTGGATAGGATGAGAAGTTTCAAAACAGCTGTTATTGTTTGTGTGAACATTCGCCTACATGATGTTTACTTCAAAGGACATAGTTATTTTATCTGTTCATGCTTATGGTAGAGCTGTATGCTTCCCACACTCTTAAGCGCTTCCTCTTTGCATAATAATGACCGAGGGGCGCAGCCCAGAAGAGTTCCTTGAACAATAACAGTTGTTCAGTTTTGCACGCTAAAGGACAAGTAGCAACCAAACGGGCATGCATTCTTGCATGCGCGTTGTGTAAAGCGCATATGCACTTCAGCGGCCGTTATTGGTGATGCCAAATGATGGTATTCTCTCTAGGCATCTTTGGATGTGTGAAAATGAACTAATTGGCGGCCTTATGTTTGTAATTGGAAAATAAATTCTAGAGTTCTCGTTATTCAAAACCATAATTTAAAGATTAATGTGGGGAGGAACTTTTGCATCATCCTTTGTTTAGCTAATGGGGAGTCAGAAGCACAGTTGATCCTGGATATATCGATCTCGAAGGGGGTCATGAAATAGTTCATGAAATAGTTCTGATATATCGATAATTCAATACATAAAGCATGATAATAGATAAGTTATCTGTAACCTTGAAGCATTAACATGGCACACCCGCTCTTCCTGCAGCAGTGTGACACCTGCTGACTTACTGGCAACGCACCACTTGCTGGGTGTTCCTAGGCCTACCTTGCTTTGCATCGAAGTCAATGAACACAGTGGACAGTGCCTTGGGATTAGCCACTGCCTTTTGTAACAGATCTAATCCTGTTACAGGTACACTATAAACAAAATAATGTCATATAAAAATTGAGGCGCAGTTGATTTCAGCAGCACGTTCAGCAGCTTAGCGAGCGAAGTAGGCCACACGAGAGCCGCTGGCAAGCCTTCAGTCAGCTAGGTTGGCTTCTTTGCATGACAACTGGTGCACCGAACGCTGGCTTTGCCGTATGACAGCCACACTGAAGGCTCTCCACAACCATACCCCACATTCCCTTCATCATGCGATCTTGCGTCTTCACGTGGCTAGCGCTGCTAGCAGGTGTCGAAGACTGCTGCTGACCCAGCTCAGCGTAAGTTGCATGGGCATAGTGCACCATTTGATATATCGAATGTCCCTCTGAATGGGAGTTGGATAGATGCCAACTGGGGTACTATACTTTTGCATATGATTTTTAAGCAGATGTCTTGACTGTTTGACATAAGCAATAATTTGATATATCTGGATTTAATATATCCATGATTGACTGTACTTAGTTGCAGTTGAAATGTTGCTATTGCGGCATTCTTTGTAGCACGGTTTGATTCGGTTCATTAATGAAATTAGTTTCAACTTGTCGCATCATGAAGGGAATGTTGCATCGCGTGAATTTAGAATTAACAGTTATGTGAGCATCATCACTTGATACGCTTATGGAGTCCGCATTCTTTGGTGCTTATCATATGTAGTAACCAGACACAATTCTTCACTCTTCGATGTCTTTGCCATTGCAGCACCTGCCTGTGATCCAGAGCAGCACCATTGTGCGCTGCCGCTCCTGTCGTGCCTACATCAACCCATATGTGCAGTTTGTGGAGCGGCAAAAATGGAAGTGCAACATATGTTTCCGCATCAATCCTTGTAAGTTTTCCCTTATGGGGTTTCTAGATTAATGTGCTTTTTTTGTAAATGAGTGCTGTCAGGCCATTTCAATTTTTGCACTGGAGTTCTCTAGCCCTCCAAGCTCTGTCAGTGTTAACTAATTGCGCATGCTGTGATAATAGCACATAATACTTGCAGCCTTTGTAGAAATCTGCACATGAGACAGTATACTTAAAGCAGGCACACACATTACCTATTGGTGCTATGGTACATGTAAAAGGTGAAAGTAAAACTTCTTTGCAATTGCAGTCGACGACAGAAAATTTGGACACCTTATTATTCGGACTTTTTCGCGGCACCACGACATGGCCCATAGAGCCAATGCCAATGTATAAGAGCGCCTGAAATTTCGGACACACCGCAACTGACTGCTTGATTTTTCGGACCTCGTTCACACTAGCCGCCAGTACCCAATCTGCCATATAATGTGTACAGTGGAACCTCATATTTCAAACTGCAGGAGAGATCGAAAACTTGATAAAAAATAAACTAATTCAACCTTCAGAGTTCGCAGAACTCATCTGTGCCGAGTCTTTCGTCCTATATACGGAAAGACGTAGCAGCGAAGCGCATGGGAGGCGTACGGCTTCACGGAGACAGCGAGCGCGTGAGGAAATGGTGGTGCATTTCAAAGCGAGGTCAGCATACCCGTGGCAAAACGCACCACAACCCCGACTTTTCTATCGTAACTGGTGTATTGATGACAGGCAAGATGCCTCTCATTATACGCAAGCCACCGTAGAGTGCATATCGCCAGATACGACACCGATTTTGGCTCTAGTTGCTAGGCCTAATGACTAAGGCCAACGCCGATGGAGCGCTTGCTTTGGCTGTTTTTTCTCGGTTCTTAATCTTTCGCCATCTTCGCGTTCTCGTTCCGGCCCATCGTACTGCAGCCGCAGCGCAGTTCCCATAGTGGCATGTTCACTTTTCTGTTTAGACTGTCCCGACTCGTGCGTTCATCGGCGACATGCCGAGGGCAGCACAGCCAGGCCGGGCTTGTGCAAGCAATCACTGCCCGTCGTCTGTGCGCATATCGCACGGCGAAATTTAGTCATGAGGAGCTTTAGATTATGTGAAAAACAACTGGCCCCTTCCTCCAGCACATTGATAATAAGTTCGTGATTTTTTCGGTGAAATTTGACTTTCCAAACTGCCTGATTTTTCGGCTGTTTTCGCGATCCCTAGAGAGTCCGAAAAATCGGTCGTAGACTGTACGTTGCATTTTTGTTGTGGTGAGTGAGCATTTTGTTGTTTGTTCTTGCTTTGTTCTTGAATAACAAGTGTTTTGGCATGTGTATATTTGAATTGAAGCTATTCACTGTGCTGAGCTGCAGTTTAAAAAAGAAGCTGCCGATTTCATTTGCAGTAGGGGCTAAGGATCATATTGTTGGTACCAGCAATACGGTATGCACATTGGAAGGTCTGATCAGTGAAGTAATGCAGTGTGGCCCTGGGCTCATATTCTGCGATTCCCCCCCCCCCCCCCCCAACACCCCACCCGCCTCACCCCAGGGACTGATCTCCGGAAGTGCTCACCAACTGGCTGAAGCAGTGGAAAATGTTTTAGTGCTCATTTGCAATGTAAAGTGCATGTTTGCAGCTGCATCACCTGTGCTCCTTTCTTCTGGCTGTAGAAAGCCTGGTTCTTATTGCACTTGCGTGAACCGCTTTTTCAAGCTAATAATACATCAACTCAAAAGGAATGTCAGATAAAACTGCTTTCATCCTGTATAAAATGTGCGGAAGTATATTTCTTTTCATGACTCAATAAGGAATGATTCTGTGGCTGCTGCTTTTGAGTGCAGCTGCAGTGAAACTGCTGTGATGTCTGAGTTACTTTTGATGCTTTCAAAAGAGAACGAGTGATTGTTCTAGAAGCGGTTTGCCTCTCAGGTGTGAATTACTGTAGCCAAATCTGCAGTATTAATGACCATACAGTGAGAAGTAGGCACCGAAATGAGTGCATTCCAGTATCGACACACGTCACCACCTGGACAGCTGGTTTGGTGTCACTTTGCATTGCAACTGAGTGCCACGACAGCTTCTGCTGATTCAGCTAATCGGTGAGTGGATTAGGGGAGTCAGTCTTGTAAGGGGTCAAAGTTGACTCATTAGCCCAGGTCTCTCCTATAGGCAGAAACCAAGAGCCTGCTTGTTGGCAACACTTTCCTTTTATCACTCTTGAGCTTGAAATGTCTGTTTCACTATGTTCGAACTTCCTTTGTGTAAAGTTGTGGTACTGTTAGTAAAGATGAGGCCATGGAGGCCTTCTTGTGAATTAGCAAAGGCCGCCAGTGTGTGTGCTCATGTTCTTCACATGAACTACATCACGGCAGCATGCTACTGAAAGTTGCATTATTGCACTGAAGTGCCAGAATGTACTGTTTTCCAGGGTTTTGAAACCCATTGTTAACTGTCACACTAGTAAGTTGGCTAATGGGAGGTGCATGCCAAAGTCATCTCATCTTCATGCCATTGAAGAGCGTTTGCTTGTGTGACATTGCAAAAAGAATGTTTTTTCCTCTTTGCCATCTCTTGCATTTATATTTGCATATTCATCTTGTTACTATAATCCATGTTTTTTTTTTTTAAATGGCACCCATGGTCTCATTATTATTTCATGTTTCATTTGCAAGCGCTTGACTTGGAAAAGCTTTTCTTTTCGGCTGTAAAGGAAAACTACCTGGTGCCATGGTGCTCTTCGGCCAAAGCTGCCCTTGCGCCATAAAAATTAATCATCAAAAAGTGTTCAAGCTATTGAGGTTAGGTCAGCGGGCAGAGAAAAAGGTATAACTGTTAGTGTCGCTCTTGGAAAAGCAAAAAACAAAACTACATTAATATGTGCTGTCATGGTTCGGGTGCCAGTCTCAATTCCTCATTGCTTGTTGGAACTTGTATTCTCACTATCACAAGATCTTCTCAAAATGTCTGGATGAATCAAGAGTGTCTGACCACAAAAATGATCTTGACAATTTGAGAAGGATTGTGGCATCAGTGACAAGAACAAAATTGAGGCCTTTGACAGTTTTTCTTTATGAGGGCTATTGACATAGTGTGGAAACCAGTTATATTTACTTGGTAATTGTTCTTATTAGCTCTTGCCAAGTGTCACTCTGACTAATCCACCCATTCTCCGCGGTTCTCAAGTTTGTTTAAACAGCAGCATTGAATACACTTGCGTCGGCATGAAGCCTAAAGGATTTTTGTGTGTTTGGAGCATGGTTAACATTGATATTGATGCAGTTCATTAATTCAGAAGTGCATGTAACAGTGATTGTGTGTTTTATTGCATGGGAAATCGTAAGGTGCAGTGAAATTTCACTTGTTTTAGATTATGAAGAAACAGTTCCTGTCTTTCTATTTCTTCAATTTCTTTTAGGTCATTTTTGCAGGTGTTGGTGGACATTGCTGATACTCTGGCATTTCTTTAGACATGTCAGATTGTTGGCACCTATTACAGAAGCTTCATGAACTGTCATGAGGAAAGAAAGCATGGGTGAAAGGGGGGAGAGGAGGGGTAGTTGTTGCCTTTGAGCAATCAAATTTCTGTAAAGATTTACGTGTGTGAGACCACTATTCTACCATGCTGTCTATAGATCTGGGCCTTGCTGTGTGTGTGTAACAGGTTTCTTGGAGGAGTAAAAGCAGAGTGTCTTCTACTTGCAAACCTGGGTTTGCAATATTACCATATTTACACTATTCTAATGCGCCCTCGATTGTAATGTGCCAGTTCTTCGCAGTCAGAGGAAAAAAAGTGAAATGCCTTCGATTGTAACCTGCACCAGATTTTCATCCTTTCATAAAAATGGATCTTCTCACCTGGAACAGCCAACCTTTATTATAATCACTCTAATGTTCTGGTTAAGTAAATGGCGCCACTCTCGCTTGCCTTTCCCGATCTGACCGGCAAAATCATCATTGCTCATTGTTGCTGTTGGAAGCCTCCTTGTTGCTCTCAACGGCCCAAAGCATTTCATCCTCTGTGCCAATCATGTCATATAAAATTCTGCCTTTTTGAAGGCTTTGTTTACCATGGCAGACTGGATTGTACACCACACATCCTTCACCCATCCCGCAAACTCTTGCAGCGAGGCATGGTTAATCCTGTTGCTTGATGCTTCTGGAAGCCAGCCCTTCTTCACCCTGTTGAAACCCTTCCGAGTCGATTTGCTGGTGAAACTCCTGTCCCCTTGTTTCTGCCAATCATGCACACAAGTTTCAGGAATACCAAATGCACCTGAGGTGGCCTGATTGTCACTTGCCTCTGCACAGAAGATCACCTTTTTTTTTCGACCCAGCGAAGTAGTGAACACAGCAAGTCTTTGTGACCAACGATTCCGTGTTGGCTCAAGTACAATGCGGGGCCTTACTCAAATGCTCATGAGGCCTTTCAGTATCTACGACTGTCCACAACTGTGATAGGCGATATGAACATGCACAAAATACCAAGCCTTTATTTTGTGATGCCGATGACAATAAGGTGTCGCTAGCGTAGTTGCGTTTTCGTGCTCGACTCTAACACTTGTCACTTTTAGATTTTTTTCCGGTGCGCTTTAGAATTGAGTAAATCAGGTAAGTTTCTTTAGAGACATCAAGAGCACAAAATATATGTTCATAACTTCATTGTGAAGGTGTGTGCAGCTATTGAGCTCTGTGGTTTATTACTGATTATGTTATTGGCATCGCGTTGCTTACTATTTCTTCAGTGCCTGATGACTTCATGTATGACCCATCAACGAAAAAGTATGGTGAACCAGAGCGGCGGCCAGAGGTTCGTAATGCCACTGTGGAGTTTATTGCGCCCACAGAATACATGGTACGTATTGCGGCTTTGCATTTTATCATATTTGCTTTGCTAACTGCAGTGATAGCGTTGGAGTTTGTATGCTAGTCACATTCACCACCAAGCAGTATATCTTCGCAGCGATGGAATTGTGTAAAAAGCCTGCATGATTTGAAACTTAAGTTCAGGCTAGTAATATTAATTTTTTTTGTGTCTGTAGGACAAAGGTGAGGACCCTTTTGGTAAAAATTGAGATGTAGGTTTTTTGCATCAAAACTTCCTCTTTTGCATTCCTTATATGGCACATGTTGCGCTTATTTGATTTAAAATTTAAGAATGCATTTGCTGGAAAAAGCAAGTTTTTGTGCTGCATAAGGCACAACAGAATGCTGCCACCTGACCTCTAGGCTTGTGGGCATGCTGTTCCCATTTCATAGTACAATTGAACCCCGTTATGAGAGACCAGGATATAATGGATGGTCGGGAATAAGAGGTTTTTCACTCTCTTGGCTGCCCTATCTCCCCCATCAAGTAGACCCCTTTTGTAACAGGCGTCGGGTATACGTCATTTGATAATAAAGGACAGGTAACCTTTGAATTCCGATCAAGAACCTCTCTTATAAGAGACATTTAACTTCCCTACTCCGCAGATACGGTGCCATCGCTGATCACTTGTGCGATATTTATTATGGCAAACTTAGAATGGGCCAGCTAGATGCAAAATATCGACGAGGGCACATTAATTGCTAGTGCTGCCTGAAGAATTGCTTCCAAACTACCAGCGGGAGTATGGGCGCGAGCAGTCCTGTTTGTTCTACTCCCACAATCAAGAAGCTTGAAACCTCGAAAAAAAGGGCCCTCGGTCAGTGGTTTCCGTGCCCTGCAGGTTGTACCACGAGCCAACGAGCAAGCCTCCTCCAGCGCGCCACTGCGTTGATAGCCGACGCGCGCAAGCTCTTAGTCAGCAGTGTTTCGTGCGCTGCAGTGCTGCTAAACGGGGCTCCTTTTATTATAATTAAGCACCGGATTCACATAATGGAGTTAGCTATGAGTTTGTGCAACAAAATAATGCTGAACAGAAGGCTTTCATTTTTACAATTGACGGTCAGTAAACTAAAGGTTTTTCAGTATTTTACTTATCTCGGAACTCCATTTTCTCAAAATATATATCCTGCTTTTACGACTTCAAGTTACCCAGGGCTAAGCTTGCCAACAGGTGTGGCTGCAGTGCAGTAGAAAGCATATGGCATCTTGACATCATGTCAAGCAGAAGAAAGTAAACAGCTAAATAGCTTTTACAGCGTATAAGTTTGTGTAATGAGCTATAGACTTCTTTTGTGAAACAGTCATTGGGTGACCACATAAACGCAGTGAGAGATCAGTAAGTAATGATAACACTAAGCCCTACTTGTATGAGATGAAACCTCTGTTATAACAGACTAGAACTCCTATCCAGTTCTTGTCTTTCACAAAGGGGTTCAACAGCCCTCCTAAGACATATTTTTACAACAAAACTATGACAGCAATGTCTGCATGTGCTGGCCAACCACTAATGCAATAGAGCAAACAACATGGTTCTGCATGTGCCGATCCTTCTTAGACCAGCTTGCTCTGCCACAGCATGGCATTGATTTCTTGAAAATCTCCAATAGATCACCTCATTTTCTCAACACTTGTCATGTCTTGAGAGTGTTCTTTTTTTTATGCAGCTACGGCCACCACAGCCAGCAGCCTACCTCTTTGTTCTTGATGTTTCCCATGGTGCCGTACAGACAGGTTAGTAATGGTTGCACTACAGAATCGGCAACCAAGTTCTTTGAGCTTCTGCCTTAGGATGAAATATGTTGCAGTTTGCAATGGAATGTATTGGTAATAGTTAGTAAAAATAATTTGCTTGTTGAATCGTTACTTACGATTTGCTTGTGGAGAGACGGAGAAGCTGCAGTGAAATTTCGTAGCACTGTAATGCCTTTCCTTGCCAGATGCTGTCCTGTCGTGTTGAAAAAAAAAAAAGCCTTAATGATTAATGATTCAACTTGGTGATTACTGGGCAGGATTTTGTGATCTTGATTGTAGTGTATTTGCTTTCAGAATATGATGCATATTTAGATGCAATGTTTAAATGCATTAATTAAGGGCACGTGAATACAGTAGAACACTGCTATTACGTTCCCGGGTGCTGAATTTTTCCGGCTGCAACATTTTCGTATGCCATTCACGTCCAAGCTTCCATAGAAACCCATGCAATACAAGCTCAGCTGTTTAGGTGAAACTGTGGCAGCTTTCCAACATGCTACATCACGAATGTTACTCCGCGATAGTGGTTCACCCTGTGCCGACATTTTAACGGCCTACCTTTAGCGGGTGCGGAACGGTGGCAGGGTCAAAGCGGAACTCGACCTTTTAAGAACTTGACCTTTGAATAATTTGGGCATTTCTTCTGGTCCCTTGCAGTCTGAAAAAATGAGGTTTTATTACCCTTCATGTTGTTTTTGGTTGCCAGTCATGGGTCAATTCATGGATTTCATTTTGTATGACCACATTTGTATGACCACATGACAGGTTGCATACAGTTATGCTGTCTAATTGAGCAGTATGCAGTTTGTGCACATCGTGTTTTTTTTTTTTTGTATGACACTGAGTCACTTTAGTTTTGTTAAATTTTGCTTGCAAAGGCCATATGCTACTAAAAAAACTCGCAGGACGGTTACAACCGTGTAATGCGATGTTCAGTGATAGCTGTTTAGGCGTTTAGTTTTGGGGATATACCGTATTTATTCGCGTAATGAACCCACTCATGAACCCACTCGCATAATGAATCCGCCCCCCACTTTTGTTGGCCAGAATTTTTTTTATTTTCCAGCCTAGTGAGTTCCTCAGTTTTCGCTGTTGTCCGCAGCAGCGCAGCGCAGACCTTGGCAGCGCGCCAAGTGTCCTGGTCTTTTATTTGGCTCAGACTTTGACTTGTACTTATTATTATAAAGCATGGGTGCAGTGCCATCAAGCTGCAAAAGGGATAATACTGCTGACCAATATTGAGAAATGGCACCTAAACGAAGCCCCTGGTTTGTAAGTAGAGGCTAGCGTTTCCCCTTATTCGCAGCAGCAGCTGCTTGAAAGAACACGCAGACACTGCATGCAATTGAGGGGGTTTAAGTCTGCACCTAGGAAATGTCAGACAACACAGTATACAAGGAACATGCATCAACTGTAAGAAAGCACTGTTGGCATTGCAGGTGTTGTTCATGTAGCTTGTTAACAGAAGCTGTGCTATTAATCTACTTCAGGTTACCTGTCATCATTTTGCAAGGTGCTTCTGGAGGAGCTGGACAACATTCCGGGCGACAGCCGTACTCAAGTTGGCTTTGTTACCTTTGACTCTTCAGTACACTTCTACAACCTCGGGGAAGGGCTTAGCCAACCACAGATGATGCTCGTCTCGGACATCGATGGTAGGTTTCTGCACTGGACCTGCATAAGTGCCTTTAGTGTGGAGTGAAGAAAAGGGAATGTGATGGGAAACTGTAAAGGGTTTTCAGAGAAGCAAGAGAAATAGCTGGTGACATTCAAAGAGAGTGGCGGCACATAGACTTAGTGATGTGGTAAATATCATATTTACATGAATGTAATGAATCTTTTCACTGATGATAAAAATTTCTGTATTTACACTAAATTTCCAGGAGCACCGTTAGAAGCATCACTTGCAGGGGCACAGCGTGTTGTCCGATATATCACAAGTGTTCCAGTGAACAGGAGCTCGATAAATGTGAATCACAGGTCTATGGGATTTTCAAGGGGATCTCCTCACTTTTCGATATGAACAATAATGCGATATTGGTCGGATGTTTAGGGGATCCCCCAAGGTGAAGTAGATTTGTAATAAGGGAGTAATACTCAGTGGCATTTCTGAGGAAGCTCTATAGCTTTCCTTTGTAGCCGTATGGCTGCGCTTGGGTTGATGCCAATGAGTAATTACTCCCTTATTAATATTGCGATATATCCAGGTTCGCTATATCTCAGACCGACTGTAATTAACACAAAGAAATGGTATAGTTTTCTTTGACTCCTATTTAAAAAGCAGGACCACTCCAACGTTTCATAGTATGCTGCTGCAGTCGGACAGGAAGGAGAGTTCAGTGCTGCACTGTGGTCCATTCATGGGGCAGCATTCACAATGTTCGTATGTGGCTTCAAAAGTGAGCCACACGGCGGGGTCCATTCAGGCTTGGCCAACACTGTCGCAATGCCTGATCTTGAACGCTATAACTCAAAACTTGTACCTCTCAGCTACTAAGATGTTTCGCTACTTTATTTGCTGTCCTCATCACTAGCAAAAGTTAATTTTATCTTTGCTTATGACACGACAGTCATAGAGTTCATACTGACTCAGTCTTGTGTCCCCTTTGTGGCAGTCAGTGTAGTCTTCTGACAGCTATAGCTGTAACTGTAGTGTACTGTAGCGCTGTACTGTAGTGTTGTCACTAGTGCTTTTCTGTTCTTGCTCACACACCATGAGTAGCATATATTCATACATTTTTTTCTATTTGTATTTGATTTGGTTCTTTCACTTCCCTAGTCGTATTCAACTTGGTTTCAAAAAAGTACTACAGTGAAAGCTTGTTAATTCGAGCTCGGTTAATTCGATCTGTTTTGCCCAGATTCCGGCACAGCCCTGTGCATTTCAGTAGGGGAAAACTCCCGATAATTCGGATATGTCTGTATCCATAATGGTTCATTCGAACTTGTGGCTCCTGGTTTACACTGTTTCTCGCAGATAGAAGTCTGTCTATAGTGAGTACCAATGCATTGCAACTTTACTGGAGACGCAAAACAACAGAAAGAGAAAACCAAGCCACCCACACGAGGCGAAATGCATACTCTGGTGCATGCCGTAGCAGGTCTTTGCCGCTGGAGCACTGGCTGGTGCAGCGGGCACCGCCATTGCTCTGGCGCTGTCCATTGCAGGTTTTCGTTGTGCCGTGCCGCGGTCGCTGGGCCTGCGATTTTGTGGTGGGCACAATGCAGTTGTAGTTTAGGCGTTTGTGATTGTTCGCCACAGTTGTGCTTTTGTTGGTGCAGTACCTCCTACATTCTTTCAGTGCCTGGCAAAAAAAAATACACAGAGTAACACTGAAACAGGGTTCTCCATTGTGACATGTTTCCCTCGCTTCCATCCACATGTTTCTTTCATTCCAGTGAAGGCGTCAAAACTGTGCGCCTTCTCACACGTGATGTGGCTGGTTGTGAGGGGGCTTCATCACTAGCGCGTCGCACCGTGAAGGATGCTGCGGAGGCCCTTATCATTTTACATTGTTCTGCTTTGACGCTCCTAGCACTGTGCACACAATAAAGCACTGATGGAAATGTGTCGCTATTCTCTAGCCGTCTTGTTGCGTTTAGCCAGCAGTTTCCTGCTTTGCCATTGATCAGCCGCGAACTCACTCATTCAATAAGGAGGTATCAATGCTTCATGACAGCATTCTGTAAACTTCTTTGTCATGGGAGCATTAAGTCAGACTGTGATATTAAACTTTTTTTTGCTGACAGCAAAAATAGAATTGTAAACAATAGAATTGTAACCAAGGTATTAGTGCACGAAATAAAGTTTATCGCTATTACTGCTACGTGATTCTTGCCTTATTGGCGTAAGAAATTATGCTGATGCTGTTTCTTTTCATAGTTGTTTTGTGGAAAAGCATTTCTCTATTTTGAACTATGTGCACTGATAATCAAAATTATGCTATTTGATTTGCAACCAATTTTTATTATTTGTATTTGCTTCGCACTTCAATTTTATATTCGCACACCTCTAATTTGTTTTTTCTGGCCATGTTTCACAGAACATTTCATCTGTAATTTACATTAGCAGTATCTGAAAAGCATTAGCAAAATATTTAATTTGATTTGCACTCAATTTTTAATATTCAAATTCACTTCGCACCTAAAATTTTGCTATTCGCACAGCTCTGCTAATTTATAATAACTATGTTCATTTTGGACATCTCACTTTCTATCAGTGTGTAAATGCACATATGAATTTTTTTTGCAGATGTCTTTGTGCCCTCACCAGACAGTTTATTGGTCAACATCCATGAAAGTAAAGCTGTAAGTGCCTCTTGTAAATGGTTTTTACCCTGCCAGCAGAACCATCGAACCTGTTCTGTTCTTTTTTAATTGTTGTTGCCATCGTGTGGATTAGCAGCTCCACTTGGGATATTTGTAGAAGGTGTCGTCACTGCGCACAGAACTTCAGAGAAAATTTATCTATGTTATTTGGCATGAAACTTGGACGTTATACTCTAACAGTGTGTCCATAGAGAAGTTTATGGCGGCATATAAGAAAGACATGTATTTGAGTTTATTTTCAGAAATGAAACCAGGCATAGCTGTAGTTCAGCACATGTTTAATGAATCAGGTTTGGTTAGGTTTGGTTGACATAGCGCAAGGAATAATGTACTGCAGTACAGTCGAGCCCACATATAACAGCCCCACTTAAGACGATCTTTTGCTTATAACGAACAACACCTGCGCGACCGTCAAAATATACATTGTTTCAATGTCACAAAATCACTCGTATAACGAATGTCATTAAGCCCTGCTGATCAGTTATAGCGAACGGACGGCGTAAACCCGGCGCCGCGATGCGAGATAACCTGCCTGCCTCCGACTCCTTTGTGCGCCCGGTGCGCAGCATGTTTCCCGAGACTCATCGCAGGCCAACTGCCCGCCCCGTTTCGCGCTGCTCTCGCGCAAGCTACCCTTCCCTGCCGACGCGCTTTCCAACATCGCATGTACTTGAGTTTATTTTAAGAAATGAAACCACGCTTAGCTGTAGTTCAGCACATGTTTAATGAATCAGGTTTGGTTAGGTTTGGTTGACATAGCGCAAGGAATAATGTACTGCAGTACAGTCGAGCCCACATATAACAGCCCCACCTAAGACGATCTTTTGCTTATAACGAACAACACCTGCGCAACCGTCAAAATATACATTGTTTCAATGTCACAAAATCACTCGTATAACGAATGTCATTAAGCCCTGCTGATCAGTTATAGTGAACGGACGGCGTAAACCCGGCTCCGCGATGCGAGATAACCTGCCTGCCTCCGACTCCTTTGTGCGCCCGGTGCGCAGCATGTTTCCCGAGACTCATCGCAGGCCAACTGCCCGCCCCGTTTCGCGCTGCTCTCGCGCAAGCTACCCTTCCCCGCCGACGCGCTTTCCAACATCGCCCTCCCGCCCCTCCTCGCAACTCCGCTCCCCTTTCCTCCCTCTCTTGCAAATCCGCGCGTGGCCTCCGCAATCAACCGCACCGCCGCCGGTGCCGATAGCGGAGGCCATGCTCCGTAAAGGCCTTCCGTGGGAGCCAGAGGTGGCTGCCCTGACGCTCATGGAAGCCCCTCATTGGTCTCTCCGCTGGCGCTGTGCATCTGTATCTTTAGCTTGATTGACTTGATTGCCGCCTGTGCATGTTGCACGTCTACCCCATTGCGCGCTTTTGTCACTCTTGTTGCGGTGCGGACGTTTCAATGGCTTTGTTCAAATCTCGGGCCCTGGTTGTAATTCGGGATGGCAGACAGGAACACGGTGCCCATTTCCATTGTATTCAGCGGTAGAGATGATGAAAGCGGCCTGGGCGGAGGTGACGGCCACGGCGAGCGGAACTGTTTCCGCAAGGCCGGCATCGTCGACACAGTGTCTGATGCCGAGCCTGATGCTTTGGAAGATGACCAGCCCGGCGGTGATTTTTGGCAGCGCGTCGTCGACTCCGACATGGGGGGCCATGATTTTGGTTGAAATGATCGATGGCGACGCCGACACCGTGGAACCGTGCACGGACGAGGGCATTGTTTCTGAAGTGCGGCATGAGAGTGACGCGGAGGAATCAGATGAGGATGAAACTTTGGAGCCAGCACCCATAAGCGCGCCTGTAGCAATGAGCTACATAGAGAGCTTCAGGGAGGAGGAGGAGGAAAGGCAGGGAGGTTAACCAGACGAATAGCCGGTTTGCTACCCTGCACTGGGGGAAAGGGGCATAGACAACTTGTCTATGCCAATGGCCTCGGCGATAGCACGCTTCTGCTTTAAATAAACTGGAAACATCCCTCTTCGGATCTGCGCTGCAGAAACAGACATCCATCACGGACTTTTTCGCAAAGAAAAAAAATTTGTGTTTTGACAAGCAACTGTCTTTAAAGCTGTGGTCCACTTACAATGAACTTCGGGATATAACGAACGGACGCCGCGTGACGCTCATGTTCGTTATAAGCGGGCTCGACTGTATTGTACAAGGAATTGTGGACATCGTGCTTGTTTTTAATCCAGCAGCAGTGGCTATGGACCGCTGTCTCTTTGGAAAAAAACAAAAGTCAGTAATTTCTGGTGAAAGCTTGCAGCTTGTTCTCTTGCTACAGGACACTGGCATGTGCTGCAGGCTGTAAGGTAGCTGTGGTCAGTGGTTCATTTTTAAAAGAATTGTATTCCCTCCTTTTTGATCTGTGCAGCTTGTTCAAGATCTGCTGACAAATCTGCCATTGATTCATGCGCAAAATGGAGAGCCGACTAGTGCCTTGGGTGCTGCTGTACAGGCTGGCTACAAGTTGATGGTGAGACTGAAATCACCAATGGCTTACTCCCCTCAAAATACACTTGATGCCTGAGGTTGCCATCCTGTCTTGTGCAGAGTCCCATTGGTGGCAGGGTTTCGGTGTTCCAGACCATCCTTCCCAATGCCGGTCCTGGCAGCCTCAAGCCAAGGGAAGACCCCAACCAGAGAGCTGGGAAGGTCAGTATTAGGTTGGCCCCTGCCATGCCACTAACTGCAGATAAGCACAGTTTTCTTTGAAAATGAAGTTGTTCCAGGGACACAAGGCTGTGTGCATCACAAAAAGCAACAATATCAAGACCTCTGTGTGTCATGTCATAAGCAGCTGGCTCTTTTTTTTTTTTTTGGGGGGGGGGGGGGGCATAAATACTAGGCTTGTGCGATAGTGGTTTTTGGTTCAATGTGAATAGTAATTTTATTTGAATAATTTTGAAGCAAATAATGTATTTCAAATACTGCTGGCACAGAAAAAACGTTAAACGATGCAATAGGCAATTTTAAAATATGTATTTTTCGAGCACACAAGGCCATTACATGAAAAAAACTAACAGTGCATTAAAGCTTTGCCACACTCATTGAAGCTATGTCTGTTTTCTACAAAAATGGCCATCGGAAATTGGGGGATCCGACCTACATGCAGTGCCGGCGTATCTTTGCAGCGTGAGACCTATATGTAGGGCTCCACAGCTGTTGCTTTTAATAAGCGGTGACCCCATGACAACTGGTAGGCTTACGCACCGTGCACTCAGCGCCACCCCGCATCGGATGTCTCGTGCTAGCTCCCCTTCATGCTTGTGCTGTCGTGCCTGTCTAGCGAATTTCCCGCAGAGAAGAGCAGCTGTGTCAGCTACAGGCAGTTCAGACTCCGCGGAAGTCAGTAAGGGAGCCACACGTCCTTCTATTAGAGAGATTTAACAGAGCGCACATGCGCAGGTCGCCCTGAGGATGCCACAATGTGCCAGGCGCTGGCTAGCTGTTTGCAGACCCGCCCCTTCGGGACCAATCAGGGCATGCACACTGGTGGCGCGCAGAGGCGGATCGCACTATGCTAGATCTCTATTGATGCATGCGGCCGTATCGGTTACGGCGCGTGTGCACCACAAGTAGCGCGGCCACAGTCACCTGACAGATGCAGATCTGGGCCTCGCACTTCCGCCTGCTTGCCTCTGTTGCCAGGAGCATGCGCAGGCCGGCTCAGGCTTACACTCTGAAGCACAGGATCATGGCATGGAGTTAGGGCTTTGGTTGTGCGTGTGCCGCGGTGCCATCCCAGAGGAGGTATGCCGAACCGAGACCACCTGCAGCAAGAGTTCCAGAAACATTATTCGCTCGAGATGAATACTTCGCGATTTCGAATACCGAACATTCGGATCGAATCGAATATCGAATACTTTACTGTTTGACGGAATATTCGAAATTATCAAATATTTGCACATGCCTAATAAATAGTTCTAAATACTAAGCATGACAGTGGTGTTTCGTTTCCTTTTTTTTTTTAATTGGGGGAATGCTGTTTTTGTGGCATATAGCGATAGTGTTTTCTTTAGTTGAAATTGTGATTGTAATATGCTTTTTTTTTTTCAGTTGAGGTTAATCATATTTGGCCTTTATTAAAGCAACAATATTTTAGATAAGCATGTTGTGAAAGATTTGCAGAATATTTGGTTTTAACTCTGTGATGTATGAGCATATGCCCTAAGGTCTTTAGAATAAAATCATTCTAATGAGTTTTTAGTAAATGTGTAATTGTGATAGATGTATTTAAAGGGCAACTTTGGAGTTGTTTTTACCTCCGCGCATTTTATTGAATCTTTCACAGCAGGTTCACTGAAGTCTTCTGATCCTTTGTGCGGAATTTTGCTGCTGGGTGGCATATTGTTTTAGCGCAAATTAATTTTACTGTACATATGTACTCATGTAAGGATTGCACTCTTTTTTGCACAGTTTTGACGAGGTGCAGCCCTTACTGCCATTTGCTTTTTCCGCAAAATTTTTCAGACTACAGTGGAGCCCTAATTACGAATCCCTCTTTTATGCTGTGACACTCATTTTTATGACAAATTAGCGCAGTCCTAGTGAATACTTCAAATGCGTAATGGATTGAAAGTATGGATGATTGGACTTGCGCCTGACAACCGGCGTGAATTAACCACATAAAGCGAAACAGACTGCAAGATCAGTTTACTGGTAATCGTCATGTGATTCTAAGTTATTCAGATCTTCCGAAAATCTGCCGCTTGACTGGCAATAATGATGCCTTGGCCGACGGTTGGGAGCGGCACTCCATGTGCGCAACCTGCGGCCGTTGGAGTGAGGTGGCCTGTGCCTTGCCTGCTTTTCCGTGCGCTTCGCTGTTGAAGGCCTGGCGGTAATCAATTATATGTTTGTTTTAATGTGAGGTTATTGTGTGATGGTAAACTGGTAACAAGGCACTTTTCAAATAGTACCTTTGTGTGGGCCAGTTGGTGAGGCATCATGGAGAGGTGCAGCGCAAAAAAAAAGGACAACATCAGCACTCGTCCTGTTTCCTTGGTGTCTATATTGTCCTTGTTTCCTTTGTGCTGCACCTCTCCATGATGAACTTTCAAAGCACTTTTGCTGCGACTTTGATGCAAAGCACGCTAGGCTTAGTGACACAAAGTGAACGGCACGCCACTAGGTGCGTATTCTGCCAGCACCTGAGCCTGGCAGGCGCCGAGTCGCATCGCCGCAAGGAAACGTGTCGCTAGCATGGGTGCACTTTATTCTTGCAGCATAACGTTTTGTGCTTTCTGGTGCGAATGTCGAGGGCACAAGTTGAGTTAACAGTGGTGAGGCACTGCGTGTTCACGGCTCCAAGCGGAGTCTGGCACTCAGGACATTGCGTTTGTGGTTGTACAGAGTGTCGCAGGTGGTTATTATCTGGTATCTCCCAGCGGAATGTACAACGCAGGCAAAATTATGGGGGTGTAGCCTTTGCATGGGGGCGTCATTTAAACGAGTGTACATAGTAAATTTTTTATTTTGTGGCCTCAGTTGGGGTGATATCTATGGGCAACCTTGCGAATTCAATGTCATGAGTTGTATGCCTGTCAATATTCACTCGATGTTTGCTGGAGGAAAAAAAATTGGCCTTGTTTTTGGTTATTTCTGACCAGTAACATTAGAGGTTGTCACATTTGCCAATTTAACCAGTGAACGCGCACAAAAGAGATATTGTGACAGTATCTGTTTAGAAAAACTGTTTGTCGTAACTAAGACAGTCTAAGGCTAAGAAAACAAACTGTACTGTGACCATCTGAGCAAGCTTGGAGCTGTGAGATACAGGAGGCAGTGCTTTGAGTGAAGGTGGTGTCATTGCTATTTGCTGGTATTATGCCAGCTTTCTTTTGGTACAGTGGAAGCTAGAAAGCCATATTGTGTCTTTGAGGTGTCAAAAGATTTAGTGCCACTTTGAAAAGTGGCAATCCTTTACGGAAGAAAAGGTGTAGAAAAGCTAGCCGCAGTAAAAAAAATGAAGGTGGCTGCATGCTGCTTTACTTGTTGTGCCAGATTTGGTGGCATGTCATACGTATTACTTGCTCGAGTCACAGGGCACTTTTCCTTGGCTTCAAGTTTCTGGGTCTTGCTTACAGGAGATCTTGAACCTGCTGCCTGCAACTGATTTTTACAAGAAACTTGCCCTGGACTGCTCCAGCCAGCAGGTAGCGGTGGATGTTTTCCTCATGGGTGCCCAGTACATGGATGTGGCAAGCCTTGGTTAGTAGTCTTTTGTCGGCTAAGTGTCTTTTTATAGTGGCAGCTGTCAAGGGCACGCCTCCCGGTTCTGCAGTGTTACTGGCGTAACATGAAGGAGAAACAAGGAGGAAAGAGGAGTGGGTGCAGTGCCTTCAGTTCAGTGGTGCCCTTGGTGCAAACTAGTTGACTTGTATTTGGTGACATTTCTTTTGTTTGCAAGGGCTACGAGTTTGGGTGCTGACTTATATGTTCGGAGTCTACTTATACATGGTAATGAATGCGAGTTGCAACAACTCTTTCCATTGTGAATTTTACTTCTAGTAAATGTCATCAAATTTTTGCCACATAAGCACACAAACAATATTGTGAATGTTATTCATTAGAAGCGACATTAGTTTTTCTTTCGGTAGCGTTCCGAAATATGTCCTTTGCAGACTGTGGCCTATAGCTGGTCTGTTGGCAGTTCCAGTCTAGTTAAGCTGCACTTATAATGTAGTGAGAACCTTGTGGTAGCTGCTAGTGTCTACACCTGCCATATTTTTTTTTCTGGGGCTACATTGCTTTCTGTCTCACCTTCTGTGCGTTGTTTTTCCTGTTACAGCCTGCATCTCCAAGTACTCTGCAGGCTGCGTCAGCTATTACCCAGGGCTGCACAGCACTCTGAACAGGAGCCAAGTGGAGAAGTTTGAGGCAGAGCTACGGTATTATGTGACACGCAAGATTGGCTTTGAAGCTGTTATGAGGATACGGTGTACCAAAGGTGTGTTTATTTTTACAGCAGCATGCATTTTCTGTTTAGTGTATGTATCACTATATCAGTGCAGTAAATGTCTGTGTAGTGGTGGTAGGAATGTGATAGAAAATTCGGACACACAATGACAGGAACCTATTCCTTTCCCAGTGCACATCATACTGCCATGTAATGAAGGCCATTCATTTGCTTAACATGTTTGCTGCCTTGTGGGTTACCGGTGGGTCACTTCGTGTATTCCTGCTGTGTGGCATGGTTACAGGGTTGCACTATGAAGCTGTGGGAAAGCTCAGGTTTTTCAAAGAGCCCCTGAAAAAATATGGTAGCCTTTTAACGTAGTTAAACCGAGTAGACGTAAGAAAGCATGTTTGCTGGGTCATAGGCACGTCTGATGACAATATTAGTTTGATAGTAGGGTAGGGTGGTTTATTCGACGAAGACTGTTGCACAAGTAATCTATGAAGCAGCGGGGGGAGAGGCAAGAGTCACAAGGAGCAGTTCTCCAGAACGAGCGTCAGCTGGCTGCCTCAAACTTCATCGTCGTTGGTGTCGGCACATGATCATCTTCATCATTCCAGTAGTATTAGTTGATGAAGATGACGGATGTACAGTGCACAGTGCCAGAGTGTGTATATTAGTTCCATAGTAGTATTAGTTGATGAAGACGACAATGTGCAATGCATAGCGTGAGAGTGTGTTGCAGTTTAACATTGAGGCGTGGTCAGCTGCGAGGATAGCATAGTGCTCTTGTGCAGTGGCCAGCGAAGCTGAACTGCTTGCGCTGTCGCGGCAGTATTTATTTTATTTATTTATTTATGGTTTGGCCAAGGTCACCCTCAAGGTCAAGCTTCACACAAACTCGGTGAGCCAGTTTGGCCTCATGAAGTAGTGCTTTCGCACTAAAATACACATGCCAGGTTCTGTTGGTATCCGTTGTTGGTCCCAATCAGTTGAGTTCGCCGGAGGCTTACTGGCGTGTCACACCGCACCCAAGAAAATGTAAGGATGGCCCACCGGTGGGCCGCAATGCACCGGGATTAGGGCACCGAAAATCGCTGCCGTAGTCAACATACTAAGGGGGACGAGGATCTTAGAAACTTCATTTTTATTTGTCGGAATATCTTGCTGGAGGTTAGCATGCAGGTATTCACACAGTGCCGATTTCAAATATGCATTTAGATCTCAAATATCTCACCTGGAAGGAAATACGTATGTGGCAAAATAACATATCTTAATTAGGTCATCTCTTATGGGCATTTGTGGTAATTTCTCGGTTAATAAAGCTCTTTTAAGAATATGCAGACATTTGCAAAGGCCCACTGCACATTCTAAAGCTACGAAAACGCCTATAAATTCATTTTGTTGATCAGAAGTAAATAAGTCTGAAAGAAAAAACAATGTGGTAGTAGTTAGCCCGCATTTCAGCGAATTGCTAATCTGTTATGTTTAAGGGAAAAAGGAAAGCTTTAGGATGTGCGATGAACCTTTGGAAATGTCTACATATTGTTAAAAAAGTTTTTTTAACTAAGAAATTATCATAAAGGCCTGTAAGAAACGACCTAACTAGGATGTTATTTTGCCATATATTTCCTTCCTGGTGCGATATTTGAAATCTGAATGCATATTTGAAATCACTCTTATGATATACCAGCATGCTAAGTTTCAGCAAGATATGTTGACAAATAAGTTTTTAAGACCCTCATCCCCCTATAAAGACTGCACAGTTTTCCTTATGATTACAGCAGTTGACACTGGCACAAGTGAAGCCAGTTCATTTCTGCCGGAGTACATGAGAAGGAGAGTGACTGTTTGTTAGCTTCTGTATGAACTGGCATGCTCCAGTGATGAAGTGCAGAATTCAGGTGAAAGGAAGCTGCATCAATTTACTATAATTTTACTATGTATTTTGGTATACTGTCTGCTGTTAAAGCAATTTTACCTCTTTGTGTTGTGCAGAAAGCACAGTAGAAACCAGCTGATGGGTCATAATGAGCAGGCATCAATCTATTTCAGTGACCACTTTAGGAACCTTCACAGCTATAAAAACGCAACAGTTAAAGCATTTATGCAACATCTGCGATGCAGAGTAAATCGTTACGTACCATTCTCATATCTTGAAATGTGGAAAAAATTTTCATTTCGCTCAATAGGCACCATGTTTTACTGCAACAGCAGAAAGCAGTGGCATTTGTGTTTGCGGCCTAACATGGAGAAGAGACAAGGAGCAATGGATTTGTGGCGTCCTTTGTGCGTAGAGGCACAAACTAGTGCTTATGCCATTTGAGCCCCTGGCCAGATAAAGCGGCACTGTGTAGTGGGGCAAACTGTTTTTTCACCACTGAAAACAGCTGTCGCATAATGTTGTGTTGCACAGGCATGGTAACCTGAGTTTTTCTTTTGCTGCTTATCTTAAAATATTTTTGTGATAAATTCGGATGACTTGGAATCTGGCCTGGGAAAGCTAAAAAGAAAAGGTCATCAGTGAGCGATTTGCATGGCCTACAGGTCACACAGCGAGCCATGCTGTGAACCATTAAAGCAGCTCTGAATGGGGCTCTAATAAAGTTGCGTTATGCCAGTGATGGCAAAGGACGCTGGTTCACTAATATCTTCCAGCAAGATTTTTTGATGCGCTTTGTAGAAGCTGAGTTAGCTGTAGTCAATATTTGAATTTCAGCGTCTTTGCACCTTTCAGTTTCCTCTCGTCACTTTTTGTGCGCTCAAAGGTCGGCGCTCCTCCGACCTTTGAGGAGGGCACGAGTATCAAAAAGTCGCCAGAAAGGGCTCGCCAACTTTCGCATGTGATTAAAGGTTCTCTGCTGCGTCTAGAAGTGTATTATTTGGCTCAGGTGTTCATGACAACACAATGCAGTGATTGAGCGAGTAGATGTTCTCTCCTCGGAAGGTTTTTCAGAGCCCCTTTAAGCAGGTCCGTGCTGCGCCGCAATTTTCTTTCCTTGCTGATACCCTGTACCATTTTCTACATAGTGCAGTTAAGCGACTGATAGATTTGAAGCTTGGCGCCATTGCAATGACATGAGACAAGGACGGGCTCTGTTTCCCAGGGCAATGGCAGCCGAGCACATTGAGAGAGAGGGCATGCAGAGCGGGCACTTCTAACCACCCCCCCTTTTACCTATTCCCTCACTCTGTGGTTAGCTTCGTTGTCTGAGCCACAGTGGAGATGGTGGCAATCTTGCTGCCACCGCATTATCAAAGTGATCGCACGCCCTGAGCTGGCACTCATTTTGGTGGCTGCGTTTGTTGTGCTGTCGCGCTGTTGCACAGGACTCCTTTTCTTACAACTAAGTGCTTGGTTTGTATAGTGGGGCTTGCATCACAAAATAAATTGAGGTAGAAGGCTTAAATTCTTACAATGCACATACAGTGCACTGAAAATTTTGGTACTTCTTTTATCTCGAAACTGTTTATGTTGAAATTTCCCACTGTTTTTCCAATTTTGCATTAACAGGTGCTTATTGTATACTTTCTTTTTCTCTATCTGGTGCAGGGTTGGTGATCCATACGTTCCATGGCAACTTCTTTGTGCGCTCAACGGATCTACTGTCGCTGCCCAATGTGAACCCAGATGCGGGCTTTGGAATGCAAATTGCTATTGAGGAGAGCTTGGCTGACTGTAATGTGGCCTGCTTCCAAGCAGCAGTGCTGTACACATCCAGTCGAGGTATAATAGTCGCAAGACCTCAATTTCTTTATTAAATTGTGTGACTGTTACCTTGGAAAATGACATCGAGACAGTGATATATTGCTCGGCTTCCCAAAGGCGTTTCAACATTGTTTCTTTAGAAGCAGATTGATATCAACATTGTTTCTTTAGAAGCAGATTGATAAATCTGAGCACCAAGATTTCTAAAAATATACTTATTTGGTAACAAAAAGCATAATGTACCGTAAAAACCGGACTATAGGTCGGACCGGAATATAGGTCGACCCCCTAACTAATCAATTCTAAAAATGAAAACAAACAATCTTTTTCAATGGAAAAAGTACCCTAAGACATCCTTATCTTGAAACAAATGCGACTCAACAGGTTGCACAATGATGGCAGTATTTATTTTTATTTAAATGTTACACCCGGCCAGTTTTGTAACAGTATCGCGTGCCCATCGGCCCGCGTGTGTTTCTGGCACACAGAAGTACGGCGCCGTAGAGCAAAGCTCTTCCTCTTCATGAATCGCCGCACCCAGGATGGCGAGCCCTTGAATTGCGCCCTCGTGAGTCTAGAGGCATGCGCGATCTCTACCGCATTCACGTGGATACATTCGGCAGTCACAGGCAGCGATCTTGCACGCAGCCAACCTTTCCTTCCAATTCTGGATACACTGCGGTCCACCCACGAGATGTTTTCTTCTGGTTGCTGCAAGTTGTAATACGCAGCTTCTGCTTCCGCCAGTACTGAATGCTCCTTTCGGATACTCCAAATTCATGCTGTGCCGCTAGGTTGCTATGAGCTTCCACATACTCAATCGCATTTTTCTTGAAGGCAACAGTGAATTGCCATCGGCTTCTTCTCATTTTGAAACAAAATGTGAAAAAGCAGCCTTTAACCAAAATAGCTTTGCAACAACAGAAACGCAAAATGGTGGTGCGAGACCGTCGCTAACGTCGCCACGCCGCGCTGCTGCTGATGGCAATGGTGATGGAGGCTCTTGACTTCATCCGCCCATTGTTGCAAGACTTCGTAGTTTTTCTACCAATGACCGGTATATAAGACGGGGGTCGACTTTTGGCCACGGTTTTTTGAAAAAAAGTTCGACCTATGTTCTATTTTTTACGGTATTTGAGAGCGGCTAAGATACTTGACTTTGTGTGACACACGGTGAGACTGCATATTTGTACTGAAGCTTACTTTTGCAAGACTTTCGTGGGGTTTCGAATTTAGAATTCATATCATTTAATCAGCATATTTGGCTTGATTTTATTGAAGTGAAAATCTTTTCAGTGTGAAACCCACAACTGAGCACGGTTTGTCTCCCTCAGGGGAAAGGCGCATTCGTGTGCACACACTGTGCCTCCCAGTGACTGCAATGCTCCAGGACATTCTTGGGTCTGTAGACCAGGAAGCAGTCATGGGCATGCTTTCCAAGATGGGTGAGTGGGTCCTGATAATCCTCCTGGTAGAGGTGGTGTATTGCTGACAGCTGACTGAAGTGTGTGTGCAGACATTGGTTTTACCATCAGTAGTTCAAGGCGTTTTAGCTTGCAAACTATGTTAATGCTCTGTCTGCTTGTGATGGGAGTCAAACTCAGCTACAATGAAATTTCAGCCACAATGCAGAATTTTTGATTCCCAGTCAGTAAGCCTTATAAAGCAGTGTAATTTCCTGCCACAATGAACATTTTTTGGAGTGAGTTTTCAACGAAGTTTATGCAAGAAAGTAGGCGATTTTTTTTTTTGTGCATTTGAGTATACCTAATGAGTTCAAAATCTCCTTTGGTTTGACCAAAAATGGCTGCCGAAGTCAGTTTGCAGTTTCAGAGGCGCCACTTACATTCATGCGGAATTGGATTGAATGTGCGGACATGAGTGTATAAGGGCGCAGTCCAGTGCACGACTGCCTGCGGGAGTTTTGCCGACGGCTTCGACTCTGTGTGCAACCCGTGATCGTTGGCGCAAGGTGGCTTTTGGCCTACCCACTTTTTTTCTCATTTCACTGATGAAGGCATGACGGAAATCAGTTGTACGCTCATTTCATTGTGAAGGTGTTGTGGTGGCGGTAACAGGTAACAATGTTAAACCTCTTATGTTAAACAGGGGCTAGTTGCAAATCGTTTTCATCGCAGCTTCATTGCAGAGCATGTTAGGCCTCGTGAAACTGAGATAGTGGTATGGGACCAATCCGCTGCCTGTGGCTAGCACGTTGTTGCAGGAAGTGTATCGTCGCCATGGGTACACACTAGTTAGTGTCACTTTTGTGCCGCAAGCATTGTAATAGTTTTTTTTTTCTTTCTGGTGCAAATGTCTATTTACAGGCACTTCTGTGTAAATTGCGGATTGACGGCGGTATAGGCAGAGTCTAGGCAGAATGATGTGTTGCCTTGTATGTTTGTGCTGTGCGTCCTAATATGGTATAAACACATGTAAGGGCCGCACCTGTGTAGGGCCGCACCCTGTTTTCCCCAAGGAAATAGTAAAAAAAAAAGATCCATGTAGGGTCAGCACCCAAACTTTCCTTCACCCACGCAGGAGTAGCCTTTGAAATGTACACGCTGTGACTTCCGCGATCAGCTCCTGCTGCAAGCAACGGTGCGCTTGATCGCGGAGGCCACACACACACACACACACAGGAGCTTCCAGGTGCCGCCCATGGATGGCGCCCAAGGCTGTGGGTCATCATCATCATCGTCAACTTTTTTCTCCACCGCGAGCTCCCGCATCCATATCGGTATTACTATCACCAGCTCCAGCTTTTTGTGGCTGTCAAAGACACGGGAGTTGTGGTAGCATGTTAGTTCACCGTAGTTATGACTTTCATGTGCTGCTGCTGAGCATTGCAGTTTTAGCACGATGGGCAAGCACCTTAATAGCTACACGGCTGGGAGTTTGCTCTCGAACATGGCAAGCGTGCGGCGGGCAGGAAGTTCCACGTGGCCGAGAAGTGCGTCGAACGATGGTGCAACTAAAGGGTGCAAACGGAACACAAGCTGCAAAAAGCGCGCTTTCCGAGGCAAGCCGTGCAAGTTTCCCAGACTGAAAGAAGAGCTGCTCTGCTGTGTGATGGAGATGCGGAACAACAGCTGCGCATTGACAACGGACATGCTGCACAACTTCTTGTGGGATGAGCATGCACGAGACCACAGCACCAGCTCGGAGTCTGAAGACTCCGTGTGTGGCAATTGAACGTAGAATAAATGCTGCTCATTCCCTGATTAGTGTGTTCTCACTTAAAAAATTCTTTTTTTTTCGCACATCGCATGTATGGGCTGCACCCTGAAAATTTTTGGCCCTTGAATCTTAAAAAAAAAAAAAGTGTGGCCCTTACACGTGTTTATATGATAGTCTTAGAAGAATCAGGGCGACTGCATTTTTGCAGCGTTATCCAATGTATCTGTTCTGAGGTGCATGTGGCACTAATTTTGTGCATGGTGACATGAACGCACATTCCTCATTGATGCTGAAATGCCATCGTGCAGCGCAGTTGCAGTACAAAGTCTCGCAGGACGAAAATAGGTCCTTTTATGATGTGCGAAAAAAATATTAGGCATTTTGGTGGCCAGTATAGCGGGTCCATTCCATTGTTCGAGATTGCCAGAATAACTTCAAAATAGCAGCACGGCACTGATTTTGTAATGGCAGAAAACCAAAGCTGATTTTTGGAAATAATTGTTCACAAACTATGCACTTCAATCTGTCAGTGAATGTTCTGGCCAGGTTTCATAGGTACGAAGTTTCCGCTTCAGCGGAACCTTTTGTGGGTTCTGTGAATTCCGTAGCACGTTTTGACTGCCTTACTCACAAAAATTGTTCACTTTAGATTCACTTTGAACTCGAAAACCACATTCTGTGCATGCCTAATTCTTAGATTGTTTTTGACAAGGGTTGTACGTAATAATTGGCTGTGTAATGTTCAGTTCGACATGCAATCCATGTGATGGTGGCACCTAGACAGCTGCGTAGCTGAAATTCTGTTCAATGGAGCTGAATTTTACTTTACCTATGTGTCTGAATGCTTTGAAAAGGCTGTTTATATGACTTCCTTTTCTTGCATGTATTCTTGGTGCTTTTACACAAAACCTGGTTGCTGCTAGCAGATTCCTGCGGTGTGATGGCAGCTGGCTTTGTAGTGCTGCAGTGCTTGCGTCTCTTGATGAGCAGTAGTGACAGGGACACCAGCTGTGGCATGCGTTCTTCAGGTGGTTATTTAAAAAGCTAATGAGCAAATTTGAGAACCAAGTGAGTGAGAAAAGCGATGGATAGGTGTGTGGTAATATTAACTGGATCAACAACAACGAGGGTTGTGAATGTGAAGTGGGACAATGCCATTCACTGGTGCATGTGCAGCGGTGGACCGGAGTCTGTCATCGTCAGTAGTGGATGCACGAGAGGCACTGGTCAATGCCTGCTTGGACCTGATCCAGGCCTTCAAGACCACCCTGGGTTCTGGCCAGGCTGCTGCACTGGGGCTGCCTATCCCCCACTGCGCCCGTCTGGTGCCTCTCTACGCACTTGCACTCATGAAACATGTGAGTAACGGGGAATGGAGGGGTGTGTATCCTTGCAAAGCCTTTTGCTCTTGCAGGTCTGACAAGCTGCACTTTCTATCCTGTTTTGCCCTTGCTTTATGCATTTTCGTGCTGCACAGAAGTCTTATGCTACAGCTGCTGAGATCTGATGCTTTTCCAGGTGCATCACTAAAGGGCTATGACTCTTGGCAGGGAAGACCCATGCACCGATTTGTAGAACGGTTTTCATGAAAAGTGTGGATTTTGTTAGTAGTGCTAATTGCAGAAGGTGAAACATGTGCAGTCTGATGAAATATGCAGTATAACCAGAATGTTGAAGTGCTGTGTTCGATTCCTTCTGCTTTCTTGGAGCAGTTTGGGCTGATACAGATGGTGGGCTTATTGCAGACTGCATTCCGTGTTGGCATAAGCACCAAGTTGGATGAACGAGTGTTTGCCATGGAGCAGATGAAGACAATGCCTCTGACATACCTGATGACTTACATCTATCCAGCATTGTATCCTCTACATGCACTTGATGACCAGGTAAGTTCTTTAGATAAATGGATCTATTAACAGTGACTGTTTGTTTGCTAGTTGCCATTCTTGCTGCAGGTGATAGGCAGGTGCTGCACCACTAAAGGCAGGACAGACCTGGATGGACTTGCACAGCAGACGACATTCACTTGAGCTGAAATCATTTGCTATAGTGGAATTTAGCTTGAACTTCACAGTAACACTGGGTGTGGCTTCTCAGACCTTCAGGGTAGATAAGCCTTTCAATATACAAAACCAAATTTTGGTCAAAGAAATGGTATGCAGATGTCTGGTGGAACTGCTTACCTGCTGAACTGTTCATTGGGATGAGGATCGCTTAGTTTGAACTGGATTTGCTGGTGGTAAACTTCCAATTTTGCATTAAAGTTTGCTGGGAAGTGGGAAAAAAAAATTGTAAATATATCTGAAATTACTGTTTAAGACACTCAGTGATGATCACTGTTTCATGCTGGATTCAATGTGCAGTTTTGGTCTTCGCACACAGCTACACCAGCATGACTATGCCACTCACTGTGAGTGCAAAACAAAATGAATGCCTGTTTAATCCTGTATAAGTTGTGTAAATGTAATTGTTAAATAAGCCGCTGCAGTGGCTCAGTGGTTATGGATGTTAAACCCCAATAAAACCATAAGGAACCCCAGGCAGTTATAACATATCTGGAGTCCTCCTCACAGCCAAGTGTTGCTTTTGCACATAAAGATTTTAGTTTTTGTAGCTGTGTCAGTGGTCTGTTACTAGTTATTGCAAGTAGCACAGTTTTGTGTGCATCATTAGTGCCGTGGATTTCTTTATGAAAAATTCACTCATCTTTTGCTGCTGGTAACCACAAGGGCAATGCGTGGGCATGCATTTGTTCAGCAGGACGCCTTGGAGCTGGATGATGGGACATTGGTGTGCCAGCCTCCACGGTTGCAGTTGTCCTTCGAGAACATCGACAGGCATGGTTGCTACGCTCTGGACACAGTTGACCGGCTTTACCTCTACGTGGGCCGTGCGCTTAGTGATCACTTCTGCATGAATGTCCTGGGCGTGCCAAACTTTTTAGCCATTCCTGAGGACATGGTACGTGATTTGCATATATTTTGCTTGAAGGCATCAGTTGCTTGCAGGGATGGCAGCTTTCAAAATTCTTTTGCTGCAACCATTTCGCAACATGAGTTTTTTTTATTGAGTGAAATACAGCCTTCTAAATGCGGTCGAACCTTAAGCACTTCAGGTGCACATTTGTGGCAGAACACTAGCAGGGAGGGAGAGATTGCAGAGGCAAGGCAGTGGACATCAGGGGCATGGTAGAGAGTGAAATGTGAAGAGAGCATTGCCAATCTGAAGCAGTGGGAGGGAAGGGAGGCTGGAAGCCTGATGTCAGAGGCTGCTGTCGGAGGCACGTGATGCAATGCATTGCATCAACAGCCAATAAGAGGTGTGCTTCAAGGTTATGCATAGCTATGTTACTGCAGCACAATTGTTTTTGTGTCTTGGAAGTGACTGCTAAGCAGAACCCACAGTGCACGGTGGCATGCATGCTGGAAGAGGAAAGGGTTCAGCGCCAGACTTAAAGGTGCACTAAAGAGGAATCTGAACTCGTCTTTTTACCGCGGGAACTCCATCTACACGCTCCGGGCATTCCTAGAAACTTCGAATTATTGTCCTGTGCGTCCGATTGCCCTAATTAAATCAGATTAAACGTCCCGGCTCCCGCCTTTTTTTTTTTAACTCAGCGCGGTAGGTAGGAGGAGTCAACCAATGCGTCAGCCAGTCCCATGGCGGCTTCGCTTTCGCTTTTATTTTGTTTTTTAGGTTTCTGTAAATAAACAGCTACAGTCGCAGACAATATAGCCACAGATTAGACCCACGGATATAAAAATACATGTGGACTCTTTGATTTACGTATCACTCCACCGATGGCAGAGCGGCGAGTTACCATGGGACTGGCTGACGAGTTGGTTGACTCCTCCTACCTACCACGTTGAGTTAAAAGAAAAAAGGCAGGAGCCGGGATGTTTAATCCGATTTAATTAGGGCAATTGGCTGCACAGGACAATAATTCGAAGTTTCTAAGAATGCCCGGAACATGTAGATAGAGTTCCCGTGGTATAAAGGCGAGTTGAGATTCCTCTTTAGTGCACCTTTAAATGTGCTGAGATGAGGGATGGAACTATGTGAGAGAGGCTCTGGAGTGACGAGACTTGTGTTTGCGTGAGGTTTAAGAAGCGAAACTCAGCAAGGCAGCTTGGAAATGAATGAAGAGTGGCTGCTTCTTCCAATACGTCAGCAGGGTGCTGTCATGTCCCTTCCATAATTAATTGCAATGGCTGAAGAAAAAAAATTCATTGGAGACACTTAGATATCTCTTAACTGTGGGAAGGTGAAAGCCGTTTGCGACTCATTGCACTGATTTGAATTTGCCGCGCTTAAATTGATTTCACGACAGAGAAGAGCAGCTGGCGCGAGCGTGGCAAAGAGATCACGTGACCTAAAATGTAACGGACGGACGCGAATATGCGCTATTAAAGGCTATTGCCTTAAAGGTGCTGGCTGCGAAATGCTGCCCCAGCTGCCATGTAGGAGGGGCCATGTAGTGTTTCCATGGCGAGCTGTAATACGCTTATGTCCTGGTTTCAGTGTGCTGCAAGCACCCACGTGAGCCTAGTGACACTCTGCACAGTGGTTTCAGCTATATCTTTAAAAACGTGGGCATTGAAGTTGCGCCTTCCAGAATAGGTATAAACAGACAAGTGCACACTGAAATGGCCTTGACAACTACCATTCAATTTGTTGTTCTTATATTTTTAACTACCAATTTTCTACTTTTCTGCTCATCATCATCATCATTTATTTTACCCTTAAAGGCCTCTTTTGAGGCATTACATAAGGGGGGAGGGGGACAAAACAAATACAATTGAGAATAAAACGTTAATACAATAAACCATAATGCAATACAATAAAATGAAAAACCATACATCACAATATGACGGTCAATGCTGAATGGCGAAAGGCTGAATTAGGCGGTAACAACAACAACATAAAAAAGGATAAGTGTACAATATAACTGTAGTTATATATAAATATAACTACAGTACAAGCTTGATACAAATCTCGCGGGGTCGCGAAAAGTATTCATATAATCCAAAACAAACTATCTGTATGTAGACGCATAAGAAATGCATTCATGCATATCTACCGTATTCACACGATTGTCAGCCGACTCGAATGTAAGTCGACCCCCCCAAATCACATTTCCGAAAAATAAAAAAAACTTCCGAGGTTGTTTAAGCTTGGCCTTGAATAGTTGAACGCGATAGCATTATACAGCGGCCGCCGTTTATCTCCAGCCGCTATTGGCTGCCACGCGCGGGCACACATTGCAAAACGAAAATGTATTAGTCACTGGACTATTTGTCCACACTTGCGCCATCGTCCTCACTAGCGCTGCCGTTGTGATCGCTGCTGCGGTCCCACAGCACGTCGTCGTAACGTCGTCCAGCAAAATCCCACGCTTCGCAAAGAGCCACATCACGACATCGCGTGGAACAGCTGAAAATTTTGCCTCGCTGCAGCTGCCACACCTGTATCACGTTGCGAACGTCGAACTTACGGCCCGGCGGGCAGCTGTTCGTTTCTTCGGCGTAAGGAATGGCAGCCATCTTGAATGTAGCCGTGAACAAGCACCGGTCGCTTGCCGGACCTGGAGCACAAATGATGACTGACGAAGCATTACATTAAAAACTTGTGAAACGCGGCCGGCAGTAGTCAAATGTTTCAGAGCCAAAGAGAAATTACGTGTGAATGCCATCGGCTCATCCGTCAGCTACCGACATTCCCTGGCACTGCTGCCGTTCCGGGTGGGGGTGCCGCCTCAATTGGAACAGCGGCCCTTCCATTAACTATCAACTCTCCCTAGAGCGCGCATTTGAAAGTAAAAAGAAAATTTGTTGGACGCTTGAGCTTCCCTTAGAACGCGATTGCGTTATCGGGCCGCCGCCGCTTATCAGCAACCGTAGTCAGCAGCCACGTGCGGGGTGCCAGTTTGCTGCTTATCGATAGCCGCCATCGGCCGCCGCCGCGCGTGCGCGGGTAGGGGATGCCAGTTCTGCGCGTTTACATAGCAGCTGCTCAAGGCCAGCACTAAGAGCGATGCGACGGAGCCACGCAGCAAAAATGCAACCACGCTGTAGCATGCCTGATATCTCGTCTCACATTTACTTATAGTGCAATGTTTTCGTTTCGACCCCCCACTTCAGATTTTCAAATTTAAAAAAAATAGGTCGACTTACAATCGTGTAAATACGGTATTTGTAGTGGACAGGATTTACTATGGCTGTACGCTACCTCTCACTCGCGTTGTTGGCAGTGTGCAGGCCACGCGCCATTGCTTACTGCTCGTGGTGTGTACTGTGCAAGCGGCAGTTTTACATCAGCAATATGCAGGCAGCATTTAGTGCTCAAGGGTGCAAGTGCCTTCCTATTATCAGTAGCAGTGCAGGGGAGTGTATGGAACACCTGAAATTCGGCACATTGTACACAATGCACTCCAGCCAGGAAATTTTACAAATTCTTATCCTGAAATTCATATCAACTGTGATAGCATTATAGAGATTCTACTGTACTTGGTAACTGAGCCTAGTAATTGTTGCCAGCGATTGCAAAGTAAGGTGTATATTAAAAAGCATTTAATATTGTAAAATTATTTTAACTGCTAGAGGTGTGTTCAAGCTTGCGCTTACCTGAAACATTTAGAATCTAAAAATAGAGCAGAAGGTTGAGGACACACTCATTAAAAGTGACAGGAGATGATTTTGATGCTTATCCATATTGTCGGATGATCCCATGCACCTCTCATTTTCACAGACTGAGCTGCCCCAACTAGCAACAGAGGAATCTGAGAGGGTTCGGAATTTCCTCTCCTGGACGCAGTCAAGACGGCCATTCTACAGCCCGCTCAGGGTTATCAGGTATGGGCATCGGGCAATGGCTATGACATTTGCTGCAGTGATAATTCTGTGATCTGCTAGAGGTGAGCAGTGTCACTGGCATTGCAGCTTTCTTTTAATGGCATTGGTTTGGTTCCTTTCGTTTGTGCCGATGTGCACATTAATGTAGATGAAATGCATTAGTGAAAGGTATCAGGCTAGCTGTGCATTTTTTTAAAAGCCATGAAGATTTGCACTAACTAAACTGCACTCAATGAGAACATGAGACACAGAATAAGTTATAAGTTGCACTCATCCTGTGTTCTTACTGTGTGTCTAGTTTGGGCATATCTGATTTCTGTTACTTTTTTTTGTTTGCACGTGTTTCGAATACTATGTAACCTGGCGGGTAATTGAGCAATGTCAATTTTACTTTACTGCCTGTGAACCGTAAAGCAGGGCTGACAAATATAATTTGGCACTTCTCTTTTAAGCTTGAACACTGCCTTAGCTTTGATGGCATGCGTTGATGTGCTGATAAATATTGGAATCTCATTTTTTGGCAGGGAGGACAGCAAGGACCGGCATCTGTTTGTGCAGCACATGGTTGATGACAGAACAGACTCGGCACTTTCCTACTATGAATTCCTTCAACACTTGAAGCAGCAGCTAAGCAAATAGGAATAAGACTGCTCATAGTTCCCCCCTCTCTTTCTTGTCCTACCTTCCTCCCTCCTTTCTTTCTGGCTCGTTTCTCTCACTTCGTCTTCAGTCCACTCTTGTGCAGCTGTTGCTTGCTGCGAAAACTTGATGGACACAGGGCGAGCCTGCTTTCACAGTCTCCATCGAGGCGCCTGTGTGCGTGATGTGTGTGTGCGTGTGTGCAATGAAACACTCTGTAATGCCAGCAGTGTGCCGCCACGGAAAAGAAAATCATCTCATGATAAAAAGAGAAAATGTAGGAGGAGCCTCTCAGACTTTTTTTTTTTGCTCCTCCTCCTCTCTCTTTTTTTTTTTTGATGGTGTGAAAAAATTGTCTGTCAAGTTTATCTGTGGGGGTGCTTTTGCAATAGCTGCACCATTGTTTACTTAGACGTCATTTTAAAGGTTTTGCTTTCTTCCTTTTTCTAAAGATGTCCCTTGCAACTTGATTTTAAAATATTTGTTTTTTTGTAATGAGTTGCATCTTCCTAGGAGTCAAAGAAAAAGCCATTCATTGGGAAAGCTTTTTCCTTTCTCATTTGATGCTTCCTATCTGTGCTATGTAACTGACAGCATCGTCTCTCATGCCTGTTGGATACACAAGATAATTGCAGCCCCAGTAGAGTGGCCATTATTTGTTGGCATAGCATGTGTTGCATTTGCATATGGGTGAACTTAGGCAGTTGTTAGGTACATGACACAGACAAGAGCGCAACTTCCTCTGCTGCTTGAAATTTGCCATTGTGAAAGATTTCATTCTTAGCTTCTGCTAGGTAAAGGAACTTCTGCAAAGCTGTTAAAATATTCTTTGGTGCTTCAGTTCACAGCTTATTTGATGACTCTTGAACAACTTCTGCATTGTTCTTCAGGCTTGTGCTCTGAGGATGTTCCTTTTTTTTGTACGAACTTCTAAACAGGTTGAGCAGTGTGCATGTGGTTGATTTCTCTGCAAACCCCTGTTTATGAGTGAAAAGTTATTGGATGCAGTCGTGGCATGTGTTTGTTTGCGATTCACATCTCTTTTTGTTCTTCACGTCTTTCTTGTGGTGGGGGTCCTTAAAAAAATTACGGTTTTGCAGCAGTGCTCGACTTTTTAATGAATTGCCATCTGTGCATTGCTTCAGTGATGTGCACTAGGAATTGTGTGTACATAAACATAGGTATATATACATATTACGAATGTGTCAAGAACAATTGTTGGCTTTTTTTTTTTTTGCCTTTGGGTATGATGTCACTAGAAGAACATTTTACTGCTTTGTGTAAAGACTTAGAAAAACAAATTTACTCCTGCCCTTTCTGTGTTGCATGGTACATAATAACCAAATAAATTATGCCTTCAGAGCAGTTCTTAATTGCGGCAATGTCTGGGAAAGCTGGTCAATTAAAGGTCCTTTTTTTTTTTGATCTGTGTGAGAGTGACATGTTTTTGCATAGCTGCAGACCGCAAGTCTGCTTTAAATTCACTGCACTGCAGCTTCGCCTAGTGATCCAAAAGATAGTGCTGTGCTGCATATACAAGTGCAATAACAGTGCTTGGCATTACCCATTTACCTCCTTATTTGTACCTTGCCTAGATGATCATTGTGTTAGCCAGAACACCTGCCTCTGATGCTTTTCATCTCTTTTGATGGGCTTCCTTCTGCAAGTTCAGCCAGCAGATATGTGCTGTTTTAGTTATTGAACTCTTAATATTCCACTGCTTTTGGGTAGTGCACAGAAATGAACTGTTTCAGTGTTGGTTTTCATCGTTAGCAGTATTTAAATTGTAAAGAAAGATGATGAAATGGTTGGTGTTGGGTCATTCTAGTCAGCACTTCATGGAGACTTGCGCAAAATGACAATGTTGCATTTGTAGTGTTAGAATGCAGTAAGCTCTTGTTGTATCAGGAAGTTTGTTCGCACATTCAGTGCACATTTGTGTGTTGCACTTGCAGCCACACTTAGCAAGTTGGGAGAGTTGTAGATGAAGCCAGGTACATTCTGGAACTTGTACAGCATTACCTTTAATGGTGACCTCTGTTGCATGTTTAACATGGGAGTTAGTGGCGTAGCAAAGCATTTGCTGCCATTAGTTTCAATAGGTGGCAAGGTTATTTATGTGAGAAGCTTGCCTGCACCTGTTGGTGTTGCCGTGCTTTAGTAATGATGCCTAACCTCTGCATAAACTCATTCAAAGGGCTAATTTTCCAACTAGCATTGCAGAATCTGGTGTTTCCTTGCTGCAAGTGCCAGGAGAGGGATAAAGAGCATTGCTTTCCCATGTGCTTGGTCTCTGCTACAGTAAGCTTGTATCTGGGTGGTCGCAGTCAGTCTTTCATCTCTACAAAAGTGGTCATTAATATGTATACATGTTTGCTGAATAGTTTGAGGTGTCATATTTCTGCAAGCTAGTGTAAACATATATACCTAGTTTATTGCTACAGTGCAAGTTTAATTGTATTGACAGGAAGGAAAGGTAGAAGCAGTGGGCAGGTGTTGCATCATGGCTTATTCTTGTCAGGTTTGTTCATGCACTACTTATGTTGCACACACAAGCAAATTATTCCTTTAATGTCTCATAAAGACACTGCTTTTCACTCTTTATGTTGTAGTGGGCTTTTTAAAAACAGGACGACATGGTGGCATGTGCATTAAAATGGCGTGCAGAAGCTGTTGTGTTTTCGAAGTTTGCATCCTTCTTCTGCCGTAATTAGATTCAATTCCAATAGCATTTTGTTTTCATTTGTCATGGTTTGTGTATGTGCATAGACTGAAGCCTTTTTTTTCCCCCCTAAGTACCTTCAAAGGAGCAGGTAGCATTTTTGGGCCTAGGGGACGTGCATGCACAGCAACCACTTATATCTTGCTAGTCCCACAGTATCGTATCCATGTTGCTAGTTAATGCACCCTGCTGGGAAAGCTCATTTATTTTTTAGCTCCTGCATCATCCTGCTTCTGCATTGTGCAACAAGTCAAGTTAAACCAGATTTCTTGCCTCGCTTTCTGGTGTGGTTGAGCAGTGCCCATTAAGAGGACAGGGACATCATAAAATTTGTGGATGTCATCTTTCGCTGTAAACGCATAACACATCAGTATCCCTGGAACACCACCAAGACGCTCACCAATATGTCTTGGTAAATTTATTATCCTGTAGCTTCTACACTGTAGTTTATTTTGATTTCTGCAAGTAGAGGTTTCAGTAGCACGCCACTGCTGAATGTTTTGCCTGCCACGCTGTTCACACTTGTCCATGGAGGGAAAAGTATGTTTCTGAACCTCGTTTCTGACCCTGCTTCTGAGCGACGTTGCACGTCTTGGTAATATGATTTATTCATTAAGTGAATACCTTTTAATGCTAGAAGTGCTGGTTTTACTGTGGCTAAAGCTCTCTAAAATGCGTTTTTCCCTTCGCATTGCCGAATTGGAAGTTTCTTTAATTCTTGTTAGTAGATGGTATCGCAATGCATATGTCCGTTGAATTGGTAGGCATGGACCGTTGATACTCTTCAGTGAGATGTACAGGCGCGGACAGAAGTAAACGGAGCGTGCCACACAAGAAAGAACTCGTGTCAGCGCCGCCTAGCCGAACCAGACGAAAGCTCGAAATCGCCACGCGCATGTGCAGGCCCTCTTCCGGCGCGACCCTCTCAATGCTGCGCTTGCCTTGCATTCGTCCGGCGTCTATGTTGTGCTGATGATGATCATGATCGGATGGTTGCGCTCTGTGTAGCTAGCGAACATTTCGGAATACACAGACTGCTGTCTTGATAAGGCAAATTGCGCGGGGGCGGCTCTACCTTTAAGCCGCTTCGTGTGAGACAGCTGGAGGCACGTTTGCGCCGCAAACAACCCGCGTGTTTCGAACTTTTGCTGCCGCTGGGACTCTGCTGCGTCTCACTCGCAAGCAAACGTGCTCGAAATACTCTGCATACTGCTGCAATGTTGTGTAAATTTTCTAGAGTTATCACTGATGATTCGCCTTGTCCCTGCCAGGCGCCGACGCAGCACTAGTGCATGCACCCTGCCCGTCTCCCCGGAAGCAAACGTCCCTATACTGGATCCTGTTCTTATCGCCACCGAGACAGTGCGCTGTGTATCGCGCTATCATGTGCGGAGCAGAGCTCATGGTAATCACTTTGCATGCACCTTCGGATCTTAAGATGACTACAAGCACCCGCTTTCTCACCCACGTGAATGCCGCAGCAGCAGTGCGTCACTGTTGCATGCCTCGCGTGCGAAATTCGGCATTTATAAGTACCCGTGTGTGCCCACTAATCGGAGTATGAGCCACGACAGAACCCGGCAAGCGATCCAAACTCTTCTGTGCGAGCTGTATTACTTCGCTGCTACCGGTTACATATAGACATTGGTCTGTTTGACAATAGAGACATGGCAACTCAACAGCTGCATCCAGCACATTTGGAAGCAGTCACTATCCTTGAAACGCTGGATCGTGCTGCAAAAAGCGCCAAGAGCGGCGGTTTCGTCTCATTTTAAGCTTACCTCCTAGGTGAGGTTCCAATGTAGGAGCAATGTGGTGCAGGACAGACACACAGGGCGCATGCTTTGCCGCTCCATCGGTTCCTCGTAGGAGCAAGCCGAAAATGAACGGTAACTGTATTAAAAGAACCTGAAACTGCGGTGGTGGATCGAGTGTTTTGAGTATATTTGGTCTATAGCGAGACGGAAATGAATCCCAGAGGCAACTAAAGTTCGAAGGACGCGCGCTATTTGCGATGGAAACGCGCCTACAGCTGTCTCAGATGAAACTGCATAATGATAGCGTCGCCCCCGCGGGATTTGTCGCATCAAGGCAGCGGTCTGTGCGTTCCGAAATGCCCGCTCGCTACTAAGGGCGCAATCATCCGACCATAATCATCGTCAGCAAGACATACACGCCGGCCGAATGCGAGGCAAGCGGAGCAATGAGAGGGTTGCGCCGGTAGGGGGCCTGCATATGCGCGTCGCAATTTTGAGCTTACGTGCGGTTTGGCTAGGCGGTGCTGACAAGCAGTTCTTTCTTGTGCGGCGCGCTCCGTTTACTTCTGTCTGCGCCTGTACACTCAGCAGCAAAAGTTTGTGGACTGCTGGTGTGGTGATAAAAAAAAAAAGTGCTGCTGTCATGCAAGCCAATCATCTGAAACACGAGTATGAGGGCACATGTGGAATCGATCAGGAAGACTGATTTCTGAAACTCTCTGAACTGTTAGAGCAATCTTTTCGTGACTTTAAACATTAAATTTCAATTACTATAGGGGTAAGTAGTCCTGCAAGACGACCTGCCAATTGCAAGGATGTAGCTATAATCAGTGCTGCAAGGAGCAATGATGGTGCCACTAGAGCACTGCGTACAGTACAGTGCAGCTAATAAAGAAGTAACTCGTATGCGTCTTCTTTGAACTGGTACCATCGGATTGAGCTTATTTATATAGCCTTAGTCAAAAATCATCAAACCAGGGGGCTTGCTTTTAAGACTTAGTTGGGCAGCTATGGCACGCTGGACTATAGTCGGGTACAACTTTAGAAGAGAGGAGAGGCCCCGCCCAGATGACCGAAGCGCAGCAGCCAGTTGCCTCCACGACTAAAGAAATAGTCCCGCTCAAAAAATTGTGACTGCTTCTAAAACGCGTATTTCTCAGTATAAAGATTTGTTTATCTTGATAAGTGGCTTTGTAAAACTATCATGATGGAAATGCTACAGCACATGCCTGATCGTGAGAGAAAAATAACTCCATGCCTTCTACAACGCTGTGCTGTGTGTTGTCTGCTACGGAGCAAGATCTACACTCGAACGATGCCCTGCGAGACGCTCGGCTATGTTATCATACTGCTGCCAACGATTGATCGTTTGCGCGCTGAGCTGCAGCAACGAATCTTTCCATTGGAGGTTGCTTTCGCAAATATTCTCGGTTTGTTTGTAGCGGTGTGTCGCCGCGGGATCCTGTTTCCAGACGAAGCGCAGCGCAGCGTCACCGATGTTCGCTATAATCATTTTTCGTCCGCTCACGGCTCAGAACAAACGCACCGCGGCACAAACTGTGCATCATAAGCTCGCAATAATATTTCCGGCATGACAGATGCCCACAAACAATTCGAACTCACGCTGACGAAGGAAGACGCACACAGCTGACGCGACTCGGCCCAGTTTGAAGCGAGGGCGGCCATGTTAGGCATGTTCTCCGTTGGCGGGGTCACCGGCCCTCCAGCTCATGACGTCACCTGAAGTGTGCGCCTATTGGTGCAGGCTCGTGTGCATCCGCCTTTGAGGGGCAAATGCCGCTGCCTTCTAAAGTTGTACCCGACTATAGGTAGGGGAGGAAAGCCTTGTTGCTCGACCATATTCTTCGAGCTTCGAGGGTGCCGTAATTACCATAATATAAGGCTCAAAAGTACACTCTGTTGCTTGACTTTTGACCAGGGCTGTACAGCTGCAGACAGAGAGAGAGAGAGACATAACTTTAATGATCAAGGGATTTGGGACACGTAGGTCCCTGGGTCCCTGCACAACCCCACGCTTCCACATTCATACTCTTCTGTTGCATTACGTAATGAAAATAGAAATGTTTGCTGCCTTCATGTACAAGGACAAAGTTAAATATTGCTTTCATATGTTTCAAACAACCATTATTTTTCGCTAGTGAGTATGTCTGAAGACTTTGACCGTCGAGAAGTGTGGTCCATATTATTGTACAGACAGTGCAACAAGTTCCGAGACAGTGCTCAATATAGTTTGAACTTTGCTTTAGAGATATTTGAGCAGTATAATATTTAGAACATAGCTTTACCGTATGCTCAATTTGAGCTCTATACTGTTGTATTCTAAATGTTTTGAATGCAACAAACGTGCGTTCTTTTACATTAAAGGAGAACTCTAGTTTGGGCTAGTTAAACCGGTTCACTATTCATAAAGAAAACTGCACAAAATACGGGGACAAAAGAGAAACAAACTGCGCTGGTCCTGTCGTGTTTGTTTCTCTTTTGTCCCCGTATTTTGCACCGTTTTCTTTGTGAACTTTTACACTTAACGTTCTGATCTGACATATTACATTACAGGCTTTAACATAACACTTCAGATCGAAATGTTCTGGAAGAGCAGACTCGAGTAGCATCAATCATTTGTGCAAGTTACAGCAATGATTGGTGCTGCTTGGATCAGTGTTTCGTTACGTGCAATACCTCTTAAGTGCATGTTGTAAAGGGAGTCTCGTCATTCTAACATGTTCTCGGCGAACCTTCTTGCGCGACTATGACATCTCAACTTCATCTCGCCGCGAGTGCGAGTGGACATAAGCCCATGTGAGGAGGGGTATCGGCTTCAAACAAAGCAACAGCGTAGTGCATAGCTTTTGGTACTTTTGTATATGGCGGAACTTTAAAATCTAATGCGCTATGAGGTAGTGTCTCAATTGATCCAATACGGCGGTATTGCAGAGGACTGTGGTAGAGTAGTGGCCCAGGTAGAGTAGTGCTTGTTTCAAAATTTCGCGATAAATGGTTGTTTATTGATAATGGAAAGCTTGTGAGAGTTGCAGTTCCTTTTCTTAAAGGTGTAAAGGTATGAACTATAGACAAAGAAGAGATTGGTGTTTAGCCTTTGAAAATGGCTGGTGTGAAAGTGGAGCGGTAGGCAGCAGACTCTCGCTTTGGAGGGAATATATCAATTGACATTGATGATGAAGACTCATGTAGAAGAGGTGAATGACAAAGCCAGAACGCGAGGTGAACAGGACCCTGCGATTGCAACTTTGTCCAGCTGCTTGGTAAAAAATAAGCTTTAGCTGTATACAGCTCGTGTCTGCATCGAAACTCCACCAACATTCAGGACCACTGAACAGAATTCCTCCGTGACAAAAGTAGGCCATTGTAAAAGCTTTTCTTGTTACTTGAACGAGGAGGTAATCACAAGACAAAAATTATAAGCACTGGAATTTTGATGCTTCTGGCTTGTTTGAGAGTCACATGAAAAAGCCGATTTTGTTCACTGTTTTAATTGGTTAGGGAAGCAATACATGGCGCCGTGGACCGTGGCCAGTGTTACAAACTGTTTTTTTTTAGTTCTATCCTACTCTGTGCTTAAAGTCTGGCTCCATCGAAGGGGGATATCTAGTGATTCTGGCACAGGTGGAGAGGGCTTTGAAGAGGGAGAGAGAAAGCGGTTGGCAGCCTCTTTTACATGTCGTTTTATTCAAAGGAGGTAGTTGTAGTGTACAAAGAACTGCATACATACAGAATGAAAACAAGAAATGGTGCAAACTAGAAACATAGCTAATCTCCGGGAGGCGGGAAAGAGAAAATACTAAATGGCTTAGAAAATTAGTTTTTTGAGGAAATTGCTAGTAATTGTCTCGCATCTCGGTGGACACTCAAACCACACCATAAAGAAAAGGAGGAAGTTGGGAGTGAAAGCAGGGAAAGATGCCTTAGTGGAGGGCTCCGGAATAATTTGGACCACCTGGGGATCTCCATGCAATTACCTGTAAATTTTCGTGCTCGCTATTTTGGCAGCTTTGAGCCACGATGGTCATATACCTTCCAAGCCTGGGGCCGCAGGGAATAGGAATGTGGTACTATTAAAATTTTCCATTGACTCTAGAGTGGCCATGGCCACTCTAGAGTCAGTCAGTCAGCTCTTTACTGACTTGTGGTGTAAGGTCACGGATTTCCCTTTTTCTTCTGTTCTTGTGTGTATGACCTTTTAATTTTCTGTAAGGTTTTAGAAAGCATGCTAATGACTCTTACTAAAAATAACAGGGAAATTTTTTAAATGTTGCAATTTTTTGTGAAATACAAATACCTTAAAAGCTGTTGCTGAATATCGCGTTAAACAGTGGTAACCGCCCTGTCACTTTTTTTTCAGCAATTCCTTGACTATAGAAATGTCTTATCTCTAGCACGTATTAAAAACGTTTCGGAGTTTCTTGCCGTAGCCGTTGCTCATTTTGCTCTAGTCAAAGATGTCTGTCGACTGTTGTATCCGTTTCAAGGCATTTTTAAGACGTGTGGTACTGGTTTTTCTTTTATTTTACGCCGTGTTCGGCAAAAAACAGGAAAGTAGACAACCTATATGAACTTAGATACTGCCTGAGATATAACGAACCTTCCTAAGATGTAACAAAATTTCGTGCATTAACCTCGGATATAACCAACTTTTGAGTGTTTACCGCGGATGTAACGAACGTTTGGCTGCTAACTAAGGGTGTGCGAATATTCGAAATTTCGAATACGAATTGAATATCTGATATTCGGTTCGTATTCGAGAATTCCCGAATACTCTCCAGCGATCGTATACTGTGCCGACTTCCCTAAATTTGACCGTTGCAAAATCACAATATCTGGGCATAGTAGCCGATGATCGAATTAAAAATTCCAGGAAAACAATACAGAGATCCTAATCCCTTCCTTCTCCGTCGTTAATCGTGTCGACCGATTGCATTCCGACGCCGCAAGGCTTAGCCTCGTGCGAAATTCCCCAAGTGGGCTTTCCTGCATATCACACGTTCTGCGAACAAGATGGCCGACAACCTGCTTCGAACAATCGCAACGCAAAAGCATGCTTTTTTTTTTATCCTTCGTGATATGTTACATACTTGATGCCCACACCCATAGCATTCGTCCTGTCGCCTTCATGACCCTCCTAGCGTGAGGTCCGCCATCTGGTTTTAGTCAACTATGATATTATGCGCGAAAGCCCACTTGCGTAACTTTGCATGCGGCTCCCGAAGGGGCGAGCCGAGGTGTCACAGCAGGGCAAGCAATCGAGTAAAAATCCCGCCTACTGCATGGTGCATTGTAACTTGCGCAGGTGCGTAACGGCCGGTGTGACAACGATCGGAGGACCCCTGTCGCTAAGCCAAAAAAATTGCCCGCCCGCGTATAGTTTCGGTTTATAAGCTTCATCGCTTGCCCGTGGCGACGGCAGCTGTCGGCCCGCGCATTTCCTGGTTGTGCAATTCTAGCTCTGCGCCGCTTTCGGACGTCGCTGGTCATTTTCCTTCGCCTTTTTAGCTGCAGTCTCGACGTTCCGATGCCTATGTGCATTCTCCTTTCGCTTACGTTTGCGTTGTACTCGCAGATCGCCTAGACAGAGGAGGGGGTGGGGGGGGGCAGTTTATAAATCGACCTTCCGGTAACCCGGGCATTTCTTCCGGTTCCTTGAACACCGAATCAATCAGGTTTTACTAGCCATCGTGTTATTTTTGTTGCCAGTCTGGTCATTTTATGTATTTCATTTTGCATGACCACATTACAGGTTGGATACTGTTAGGCTCTCTAGTCAAGTGGTACATGTATCATCTACGGCCGTGCGGGCCGCAGGAATAACATCACACTCGTGTTGCCAAGACATGAAAAAGAGCTGGCTTTATTTTGACAGTGCCTATATAGCTACCTTATTGTCAGATGCACACGGTTGGTTACACAGGCGCAGACTCCTCTACATTGCTCATCCTTTGGGGAGCCTGCCACTCATATCAAACCACTTGTCTGAAAGAACCATCAAACATCAACTTATGACATGGGCGACGCGTCCTTGCAGAACGTCGTGGGCCTACTGATGCTGACTGTGGCGTTAATTGGCATAATGCATCACTGTCTGGCAGATTTATTGATGGGCTGGGATCTAGAGCTGATTGTGCAGACGGTAGTACTGACTCACTTCGCTGCTGTGTGATTGTCTTCCGGGACGATGAAAGTCGCCGTTGGGACTTGTTCCGGCTGATGCCCTTCTTGCCAAGGCAGATGTCGATTTCTGCGCAGTTCTCTGCCATCCTCTATGACGACAAGGTATGATCGTGGCGCGACCATGCTTTGAACCTGTGCCTTAGTGTTCCATGAGTGGTTACCCCTGATGCAGACTCAGTCTCCAGGACCTGGTGGAGTCAAATGCGATCGAGAGAAGGCTGGCTCACTCTTTTGAATTTGCTTTGGTCGCACAGCAGTGAAGTCTGGAAGACAAGTGTGCAGTCGTCGGCCCATTAGCAGCTCACTGGGTGATCTCCCATTAACTGTAGGAGCAGCTCTTTAGTTCAAAAGACCCAATAATAAGTTTTCATTGGAAGACTTGATCTTCTTTAGGATGCCTTTTACAATTTCAACGCCCTTTCGGTGAGACCATTGGAGCGAGGAAAGTTCAGGCTAGATGTGGTGTGGTTAAAATCTAAGTCTCTTGCAAATGATAGGAACTCGTTGGACGTGAGCTGGGGCCCATCATCAGAGCATACCAACTAGGATCCTGTGGTGTGCAAAAATAGGGGAGTTTTAAAAATACTGTTCGTGAATTGGTATCCTCCAGATGTTCCACCTCTGGGTAGTTAAAGAATGCAACAAACACGACGACGTATGATTTGCCGGCGTACTGGAATAGGTCCACACCCACTCGAAACCAGGGGTTTCCTGGTGGCGGTCTTATCATGAATGGCTCAGCAGGTTGTCGGTAGGCATATTCTTTACAGATGGGGCGCATTTTAATCATGCCTTCAATGTCCGCTGCCATCCCAGGCCAAAGCAGGCGTTCTTTCTGCTTGCATTTGTTCATTCCTATATGACCGCCATGCAACTTAGCATTCCTATCCGAAGGCTTTGAGGGGTAACAACTTTTGAGCCTTTGAAGAGCACACCGTTCACAACAGTCAGTTCCGACTCGTATTTTTTTTAAATTTCTTTTAATTGTTTTTTTTTTAGGGAAAGGAAGTGGCGCAGTATCTGTCTCATATCGGCGAACACCTGAACCGCGCCTCAAGGGAGCGGATAAATGAGGGACTGAGAGAAGAAAGGTGCCGTAGTGGAGGGCTTCGGAATAATTTCGACCACCTGGGGACCTTTAACGAGCACTGACATCGCGCAGCACACGGGCGCCTTACCGTTTCGCCTCCATCGAAACGCGGCCGCCGCGGTCGGGTTCAAACCCGGGTACTCCGAATCAGTAGCCGAGCGCGCTAACCATTGAGCCACCGCGGCGGGCTAACCGACTCGTATGGCTTAAACTCTCCTGGCGCAGCCTCATCTGACATTTCATCACCGAAGAGAAGATTGGGTCGTTTGCCGTTGCTGCTGACCATCTACGATATGTCGCCTTTGTTACCATATCCAGCAGAACTGAGATAGCGTGAATCTCGGTGTCGTCATGTGATTATGGGGGTGACGAAGCACCCACTGCGGTGCTCGAGACAAAGCATCCGCAAGCACAAGATGCTTACCAGGAACGTACTTAAAGGCATAGCTGTATACAAGAGACCGACACGTGCGGTAGCCATGAAACAACTCAAGTTTACTGCCCGCTCACCGGAAGTGCCCGAGCACGTTGCCAGACTGGCTGGTGTGCACCGTACAGTTTTAGCGGTCACCGATACATCCTCTTTTCTTTAAACATTGAGAAGGTGACTACAGAGTAAGTCCTTCACAATAGGGAGCGGGTGATATGCAGGACGGGGCGCCTTAATTCTGGTGGGCCAACCGGCGGGGAGGCCTTCTGAGTCTTGAGGACCGTCTTAGTTCTGCACCAACCACTCTAGTCGGTCCAGAGGATGTAGTGTGTTCTGTAGCAGTCTCTGCTGCTCCCCCTTGAGGTTGCACCGCTGGCCGCTCTCCTGTTTGTTGCTTGGGCGACACGCTTGGTTCGGTTGCCCCCAACGCTCCAGCTGGTCTAGGGGGTGTGAGAGGAACGAACTCCGCGGAACCCCTTTCTCCTGCTGCTGGCGAGGATGCTGTAGGCGGTCTTAGTAGTCTAGGTGGTGTACACAGCTCCCTTGCTGGGGCTGTTGATCTTGCACTCGATAACGGAGTGTCAACACGCATGAGGGCCTGTTGGGGTCTTGTCGCTCTCTGCAACACTGGGCGACTTTCCACGTCTCCAGCGCTGCGTCCTGTAGGATGAATCTGTTGTGATGTTGGGTTGCAAATCTCTCTCGTTTTTCGCAAGTCTTGACGGTCCCTTCTAAATTCGCTTCCATCCTCTGTTATTACTCTGTATGATCGGGGGGCCACAAGATCTAAAACTATAGCTTTTGTGCCCCACTTGCTTCCAGACCTAATCCGAACGCTGTCTCCAGGCTGTAATGGCGGGAGCTGCTGTCCTTTGTTCGTATCCTGCTTATGTTTTCGAGGTTTTGAGAGCTGCTGAGCTGAATCCGAGCAGGGGTCCGGGAGCGGCGTTCTGCTGTCGCGACCCATGAGATACTTGGATGGTGAGACACCGTCTTCCAGCGTAGACGCACGATAGTTGAGGAGGCCAAGTCAAAACTCCTCCTTTGATGATCCTGCCTTCTTGAGTAGCCTCTTGATTATTTGTACGCCTTTCTCCGCGAGTCCATTCGATTTCGGATAATAAGGGCTGGAAATGTGTTCAAAGTCAAACATCACTGCAAAGTCCTTAAATTCCTTGGCTGTGAATTGGGGACCTCCATCAGTGCATACCTCGTGGGGGATGCCATAACGTGCAAATATCCGAGATAGTTTGTTTATGACCTCAGTAGTTGTGGTGCCGTTCAACTCCTCCACCTCCGGATAGTTAGAGTAGGCATCGTACACAACAAGGTAATGCTTCCCAGCATGCTCGCATAAGTCGGCTCCCACCCTGTACCATGGGCGACTGGGCGTATCCCGTAACAGCAGAGGTTCAGCAGGCTGTTTGTAAGCATGTATCTGACAGGTCGGACACCGCTCAGCCATTTCTCTTATTTCAGCTGCCATCCTGGGCCAGTACATGAGGCTGCGTGCTCGTGATGTGCATTTCGCTATGCCCAGATGCCCTCGATGCAATCGACAAAGCATTTCCTTTCGAAGCTCGGAAGGAATGACAACTTTGGTACCTTTCAACAACACACCTTCCACCACTGACAGTTCACTGGTGTGCGTTTTCCACTCCCCGTTCAAAGACTGTGACGCCTGCAGTTTTGCCATGATTTGCTGCAGCTCCGGGTCCCTAGCCGTGGCATCTTTCAATTTGTCCATTGTTCTCTTGCTCACCCGGTCCTCCAAGACACTTATGGCGTGTATTTCCAAGTCATCTGATAAGTTATCTGACAAGCGTTTCCCTTGCATCCTGGAAAGAGTGTCGGCAATAACCAGTTTCTTCCCAGGAACAAATTGCAACAGGTAGTCGTATTTCAGCAGTCGCAGGAAGAGCCTTTGAAGTCGAGGCGGGATGTCTCCGAGTCCTTTCTTCGAGATAGATATCAATGGACTGTGATCGGTCTCTATAGTGATTCTTCGGCCCAAGACAAACTCATTAAACTTCTCACAGCCAAACACTATTCCAAGGGCTTCCTTTTCAATCTGTGCGTATCTGCGCTCGGTCTCTGTCAGGACCCTTGACGCATAGCCTACAGGCCGCCAGTCGCTACCATGCTGCTGGGAAAGGGCTGCACCCAATGCAAAGGCGGATGCGTCAGTGGACAGCTTTGTAGGTAAAGATGGATCAAATATAGCAAGTACAGGAGCTTGCGTGAGCATTTCGTTTAGACGGGCCCACTCGATGTCGTGCGCTCTAGTCCATTCAAAGACCGAGTCCTCCCGCAACAGACCACGAAGTGATTCTGTCTGACTTGCTAAGTTCGGCAAGTACTTGCTGAAATAGTTGACTGCTCCAAGTAACCTCTGGACTTCCTTTTTCGTAGCTGGCTTCTGGCAATGGGCTAGGCACTCTACCAGTTCTGGGTTTGGTTTGATGCCTTGTTCACTTATTCTGTCTCCAAGGAAGTCGATCTGTTTCACTCCGAACCTACATTTGTCCCAATTAAGAGTTAGGCCAGCAGCACTGGCCGTTTCCAAGGCTCTGTACAGTCTCTCCTGGTGCTCTTCCCATGAGGCACCCCAAACCAAAATGTCATCGATGTAGATGCGTACCCCTGGTAGACCGTCGAAAATCTCTGTCATTGTCCTTTGAAATATCTCTGGAGCCGATGAAATACCAAAGGGCAGCCTTAGGAACCGGTAACGACCAAATGGACTGCTAAATGTGCAAATTCTCGAGGACATGTCATCAAGCGGGATTTGGTGGAATCCACTATTGGCGTCAAGCGTGCTGAAATATTTCGCTCCTGCCAGTTCACTTTCGATCTCTTCCCTGCGCGGAAGCTGAAAGTGTTCCCTCTTCAAAGCCTCGTTCACTTTTTTGGGGTCCATGCAGACGCGAAGTTGGCCGTTCTTTCGAGCAATAACAAGTGGGCTTACCCAGTCAGATGGCTCTCGCACCTTGGCAATGATTCCTGCAGCCTCCAGGCGATCAAGCTCTTCTTTCAGCCGCGATCGAATTGCGTGAGGTACCCGCCGCGCTGGCTCGGCGACTGGACGGGCGCCATCTTGAAGAGTCATGCTGTATTCCCGCTTCAGTTTTCCGATGCCCGTGAACAACTTGGGATACTGCCGGCGAACACACTCGGACAAAGCCTCATCTTTTTTTACTGCTCTGATTCTGTTGACAAGACCAAACTGCTCACAAGCCTGCAGTCCCAAGATCGCTTGACGGCCCTTCTTCACAACAAAGAATTCCACTAGCCGAGTGTCGGCGCCAATCCGAACCGGGAGGCATACCTTTCCCATGTGCACGATTTCATTCCCGCCGTAGCTGCGTAGTACAGCCCTGGCTGGCTCTGGCTGCTGCTTGGTTCCCAGGGCTTCAAACAGACCGCGCGGCAGCAGGTTGGCCTGCGCGCCGGTGTCGACTTTCAGCCGCACTTCCCGTCCCGAAATACGAGTCGCTACCTCCCAGTCGCGCGCATCAGCAGCGCTCGCTTTCTTGCATGCTGTAGATATGTGCAGCACGGTAAAGTCGTCGTCGTCGTCCGGCCGCTCGGCAACCTCGTTAACATCCGCTGCTCTTGCTTTGCAGCAAACTGCGAAATGATTCTGCCTTCCGCACCTAGCACATTTTTTCCCATATGCTGGACACTCGCGAGGCCTATGCGAGCGGTTGCAGTAGCCGCATTTCTTTTCTTGGTGTCTCCCTTTGCCGTAACCCAGCGCGTCGTTCCTGTGCTGCTGATGCTTGTTTTTCTCTTCACCCACTGCGTCGACGCTTTTGTCTTCACTCCACACTTTGCTTTGTGCGGCAGTGATTTCCTCAGCCTTTGCCCACTCGACGGCTGTGGTGAGTGTCAAGTCCTTTTTGGCTAGAAGCTTTTCCCTCAACGTCTTACTAGATGTGCCGTACACTATTTGGTCTCGCAGCATCGATTCCCGAAGGTTGTCAAAATTGCAGGTCTTGGATTTCAGTTGCAGGTCTCGATAGAATTGCTCGAACGGCTCACCTTCGGCTTGCGTGCGGTTCCGGAACACGTAGCGCTCGAACGTCTCATTGCTCTGAGGTAGGCAGTAGGCTTCAAAAGCTTGCACTAGCTTGTCGTAGTCCTTCTTGTCTTCAGCGGTAAGATCGAAGGTGTTGTAAACATCTATTGCCTCTTGACCGGCGAGGTGAAGCAAAATGGCGGCTTTCTGGGCGTTGCTGCGTTGTCGTCCTGGCTCTGTTGACTCAGTGGCGATGAAGTAGAGCTCTACCCGTTGCTTGAATCGAGTCCAGTTGTCCGCCACATTAGCCCCGAAACGTAACGGCTCTGGGGGCGGAAGCTCCGTCATTTTTTTTTTGGCGCGGGAACTGGTCACTTCTGACACCATGTATACAAGAGACCGACACGTGCGGTAGCCATAAAACAACTGACGTTTATTGCCCGCTCACCGGAAGTGCCCGAGCACGTTGCCAGACTGGCTGGCGTGCACCGTACAGTTTTAGCGGTCACCGATACAATAGCTATACTTTATGAGGCGAAGAAAGAACCTTGGGAGGAATGTCGCCGATGTTCTTTTTCTATATATTGGAAATTAGTGGCTGATGATTAGTTTCAAGTGAAATTAGCTTTCCATAGATAAACTCATGGAAACGTTCACAGCCGTATACACAGGCCCCTTTTTCTATCTGCGAGTATCGCCGCACGTAGTCAGCAGGAGCTCGAGACGCATAAGAAACGAGTCTCCACCCCTGCCCGTGACACTGAAGGAGGGCGGCACCGAGGCCAAGGCAAGATGCATCGGTAGATGTATCCCGCTTTGGGTCGCAAAAGGCCAGAAATCGTGCTGTCGCCAGTGTTGTAGTAAGGTCCTTCCAGACATTGGAGAGGTCGCTGTTCCAAGCGAGCTATGCGTTGGTTTTCAGCAGTTCCCGAAGCGGGGCTGTGTACGTTCCGCCAGTCAGGGAAAGTACTTTCCAAAGTACGTGAACAAGCCCAGCGCTCGCTGAACATCTCGTTTATCTTACGGTTCAGGCATCGCCAAAACACTTTTTAATAAACTCTGATCTACCGGCATACCCTGTTCTCTGATCTTGTCACCCAGAAAAATGAGTTGTTGCATGCAAAAGCTACATTTATTTAATTGCAGAGACAGACCATTTGTCTGAGCTCTTTCCAGGGCTTTCCTCAAACGGTTGTTATGCTCCTCTCTAGTGGCGTCCCACACCAAAATATCAGTACACACGCGTATGCCTTGGAGGCCGTCAGAAATCTGGGACATGGCCTTTTGGAAGACTTCTGGGGCGGTGGCTTTGCCAAAAAGGCAGGCGTAGAAACTGATAGCGGCCAAAGGGTGTCCTGAAAGTGCAGATTCGGGACGTTTTTTTTTTCATTCAGAGGGATCTGGTGAAAACCAGCATTGGCGTCTAGGCGTGAGAAGCGTGCATTAGCGAGCTCCGCCTCGATTTCTTCCCTCTTCGGCAGTTCAGAGTGTTCGCGCTTAAGTGATTCATTCACGTGCCGCAGATTCATGCATACTACGATGTAACCGTCTTTCTTCCGTACTATTATTAGTGGACTCACCCAATCTGTCGGTTCGTCTGTTTTCCGCATGATGTCGGCGGCTTCCATGCGGTTGAGTTCTTGCCTGAGTGCCTTGCGTAGCATGTGCGGGACACGCCGCGGAATAGTTCCGGAAATTCTTCCATTATTTCAGCCTTGAGATCATTGGGGTTTGCTACAGTTTCCACTCGACGCACGAGACCGAAGAATTCACTGGCGCCGTGACTAAGCAATGCACGATGAGCTTTCTTCACCATAAACAAAAAATTCTAAGTTGGCTTTCGTTGCTTGGAACTTCACTGGGATGGCGGCTGTGCCTATGTGGCCTATGGCGTCTCCGCTATGGCTGCGTAGGATGACAGAACTTTTCTTCACGCTAGTTCTTGTTCTTAGCTTTTGGAAGATTGGAAATGGCGAAATGTTCGCCTGGGAGCCCGTGTCAACTTTCATTGCAATTTCTTTACTGCCGACGCACGCCTCAACGACCCATTCTCGTGAATCTACTGAAATCATTCTCAGGCGAAACTCCATCCACCGCAGGTTGCGATCGACGGCACACTGCGAAATGATTTTTTTATCGATAACTGCATTATCGATAGCTGCATATTGCATGTGCAGCACTTACTGGTTCTCGCATGTTGCTATCTCAGGTATCTTGCAGACTTGCAAAGCCTTTTCTAACGCTAAGTCCTCTTCACGTAGCACCCATTCTTGAAGCTTATTTTTTTTTTTCGGAGATTCCACAATTTGATCCCGAACCATCGAGTCCGCAAGCGTGCCGAAGTTACAAGTTTGGGATTTGAGCTGAAGGTCTTATGAAAAATTTCAAACTGCTCAGCTTCCTTTTGAGTCCTTGTGCGGATGATGTACCTTTTGTACGTTTCATTTGCTTTGGGAGTGCAGTATTTCTCAAACTTAGTGCGTCGTAATCCTCTTTCTCCGTTGAGTCGCACTGGAAGGAGTTAAAAACTTCTACTGCTTCTTGGCCGGTGATTTGAAGCAAGATGGCTGCCTTTTGTTCGTGAAGCGTTGCTTAATTCTCCGTTTCTGTGACTTGGAGTACGAGCTGCTGCCGAAGGCGCTTCCAGTTGTGGGCGACATTGCCGGTGAGCTGCAGTCCGTCAGGCAGGCGAAGGCTTTCCATTGTCTGAACACGTACCCCCTTCGCCAAAAGTAACCGAACAACAGGTTTTTGCTTCTTAACCGTAAAGTGGAGCCTTTACGGACCTAGAGGCGTTAACACGTGAGGACAATGGCTCCACTTTACGGACCTAGAGGCGTTAACACGTGAGGACAAGGGTTCGCCTTACTGTACACAGATTCAGAGCTTGAGGGCTGCCGTAAGTGCTTCGCTGCGCGGCTAAGAAACAAACCACCGTTGTCCGGTTGCTTTTGGCAAAGACGGCACGTTACCAGCTACCCCGCTTCTGACACCATATGTATCGTCTACGGCCGTGCGGGCCGCAGGAATAACATCATCACACTCGGGTTGCCAAGACGGTAAAGAGAACTAGCTTTATTTTGAGTGTCCATCGTGTGTATATAGGTCCCTAGTTGCCAGATGCAAATGGTTGGTTGCACAAGCGCAGACTCCGCTACAGTATACATTTCTGTGCACAATGTTTTTTTTTATGCGGTGTTGAGTCAGTCTTGTTTATTTCAGTTGCAAAGACCACAAACTATTCTGAACAAATTAAGGGGTACAGCACTTGCTTATTTATGATTTTCTGAAATAATTTTTGTTACTGATCCGACATTCGAAGCCATTTTTCTTGATATTCGATTCGTATTCGAAAATTTCAATATTTGCACACCCCTACTGCTAGCGCAAACGATCCAACAAGGATCGCTTGAGAGTCTTTTTTTTTTCAGGAAATACTACAGCCGTTAGTTTCTTGTCATGTGTCACGTGCTGGAAAAACAAGTGAACTAGACCGCTGTTCCGAGTGCCTGGTAATGTGCACCTCCGAGGTTGAGAGCCGAATTCACGCGCCTGTGTGTCCGTTCTGCCTGTCATCGAAGGTCTGAAAGGAGCTCTACTTCCACATCGAACTCTATACTTCAGCACTGGCTTGATTGAGCACGTGACCTCTTTCGTGGTCTCTAATTTTGCGAAGTGTCCAGAGATACGTCCGACGTAACCAGTTCATTCTCATTAAAGGCATGGCGGACGTCGCTGTAGGTTCGTGGCTAAAGTCACGTCCAGTGTATGCGCGTCATGCTGCTTGCTACGCGCTCTTCCTAGCGAAGCGTATGAAAGTTTTCATGCCACATTCGCGACTTTCGAGGGCAAAGAGAAGTTCGCCCATTCTTGCATCTTCGCCTGTCGCTCAGTCGATGT